>WWET01007437.1:0-22293 GCA_011038615.1 Limnodynastes dumerilii
TCCACACATTGCACTCTCCTACTCATATATATCAATCTCCACATTATCACCCCTGCCCTTCTTTTATGTCCCTCTCAACATTACATATTACACATTTCCCCCCTTCTGGCATCTCCCTCTCCACACAATGCACACTCCACTTCCACCTCTTTTACCTTACCTGATCCAGCCTCCAGCACCTCCTTCCTTCCTTCTGCTCTGTGGATCCTCTTCCTGCAGTGCCAGTCAGAAGCTCCGCCCCCTAGGCTCGTGTTCTTGGACGCTCTAATGTTGTTTAGTGTCACAGGCTGCAGGCTTAAACTGATCTTTCCAGACACAGTGAGTAAAAATCAGCTTAAGTCTGGCAATATTATGCTAAACAACATTACAGCGTTGCAGCAAGAGGGCTGCCTGCCGCGTACCATCTAACAGAGGTACGCGTACCATGGGTTGAGAACCCCTGGTATATATGAGAAAACATAGCTAATCAATGGTATTTAGCTAAACATGATGCACCAGATTCACACTTAAGTGTAAAATACGTATGACTGGATTTGGAAAAAACCCACCACATAGTTAACTGTGCTCCCAGGTCTCACGTACATTTTTAGGTGCCATAGGCTACCTTATCTTCCTGTGCATATTTTCTCTATTAAAGTAGGGAACATACACACAGATAGGGAAAGTACGCACGGACATTGTCATCCCCTACCTGCCCACTCATCACGACTTTCTACAGAGGCTGCACTGGCACGCTTCCTCTTACCTAAAAAACTATGTGTGGTCTTTAAAGACCGAACCTAGTCAATCTATGTGCCTATATGCTATGTAGATTGCGTAGTCACCATGACAATGAATGCACAATAGCAAATTTCTTCAAAATACATACCTAAGAAGCTGCAGCTTCTTAGATGTGTATAAGGCCCGATATGCTTATCCACTTATGTACACAACATGAATCATTTGGAAAAGATTGCTTTTGGATCCTTCAAAATGTGGCATTTTTCACTCTTTGTCAATAGAAAATGCTGGCATTTCGGGGATGCACATGGGCACTCAAAAGAATTTCAGAACGGATCTGGCTCTTCGGGAGCATTTCCATCGGGGTGATGGGTTGGGAACTGCGACTATACATAGTGGGAGAGATTTAAATAAGGGCTGGGCTTAGGCCTTAATGTACAATCCTGATTTCCATGCTGTCCCATTTTACATGGAGACAATGCAGAAATCTTAAGGTAGGGTCCTGTGCTCATAACTCCGTATTTCAGGATGTCATGGGCCACTGTGGTCAGAACTCTAACCAAAGCGTCAGGAGCATTCTGGATCTGGTTCTATGTTGTAAACTATGGGCCAGATCCAGACCTAAGTGCTTGTTATGTTTCATCGTGTAACGTATTTACAGTAGCGTATTTTCTATGCACTTCCCTCGCTCATACATACTTTGGTCATTTTACGTTTCCCAAACCCTACCCTCATTTTTTAAAGCGTAAGTACATAATGGATTCACATACGGCCTAACCCGGCCCATACCGTACAATTTAAATGCCTCCCTCCGCCTACAAAACGTAACTACGGGTGTTGTATGACCCGCCCCTTCGTTTGTAGTTACACTGATGGTACGTACGTTCATAGTTACACGGCATAACATCTGCCGTGCGCATGAGCAGTACATACAAATAGGCGATTTTAAGTCAACGGCTAGCGTAAAAACGCTAGCGTACTTAGGTCTGGAAATGTTTTATTTTTGTAACTTGCAAACAAATTTATCAATCTTAGCAAACACTCATAAAGCACTTCACAGAAGGCATATATGTATTTCATAGAAATAGATACAACTTTCACAGAAAGCAATAAATATGAGCACTAGGATTCACAATGCTAATAAGTAGAATGCTAATCTTCAACTAATCCTAACATCACCCACCACCCTGGAGGCAAGGGAGAAACGAGCAAGTTGTACGTAAACCACATCACTAAAAATGTTCACTTAATACAAAAATCTATGGGGGAAGTGAGAAATAGATCAGCCAAAACATGATGAAGAGACCACAGACTTCAGCAAACTCCCTAAGGAGGTTTCATATTACGCCAGAGTCTGGCCCACCTGACTGCATCCATCCTGGCCTTCTCCATCAACCGAATCTTACCCACCTCATGCAAGATATCACCCGCCACCACTTCGACAGGGAGGACTTTCTGTCTAATGGAAACCTGACACCGTGCATTCCAAGTGAAATATCTAACAACTACACTAACTATAAATAACGTGACTAAATCAAAATTCTGCCACCTCCTATGTGCCCCATAAACCCACTCAGAGTAACCCAGACTCGAAAGGTTCGGAAGACCTAAGGCGCACGAAACTCTGCAATAAATTTCTATGTTAAACGGACACTGAAGCAAAAATGGTCCATCGTCTCCACCTCCCCAGGACGTTCCTCACATGGGCAGCCACGATCATGGGCATTCCTATACTTCAGGTTCCCCCTAACATAGAGCCTCCCATGGAAAGAAAGCCAGGCAATGTCTCTATACTTCAGAGGTACCCTCTTATCAGTGATGAGAGCAATAGCCTCTGAGCAGACATCACCCGGGCAATCCCTCAGGGACAGGGGCTCCCAGAAGTAAGAGCGCAAAATTCTCCTCTCCATCTCCCTCCTAGAGGAGTCTTTGACTTCTCCCACCTTCAGTTGCCATCTCCTTGTCACCTTCAAGCACAAGAGCACGTAGGTCGGAAGGTACCCATGTGGAACTCGAAAGCTTTTCACCGCCCCTCCACTTATCCAGTCCTTGAGGAAGGGACGCACCCATACACAGAACCCCTCTACCCATCCAGGAGGAGTCTCCAACAAGAGACTTTTCAGATGCAATGAAAGAAACGTTGTTAAAAAAAAGGTCACTGGATTCACCATACCCAGGCCTCCATCCCTCCTGGATCTGTAGGTCACCACTCTCTTGATGAGGTTCAGCCTATTCCCCCAGAGCATCTGAAAGAAAACTGCATAAACCTTGGCCCATAGAGATTCTGGCAAGATATACACATAGCTGACGTACAAAAATACTGGAATCAGGTAAGTCTTGATAAGGTCCACCCTTTCCCGAAGAGATAGCCGCCACCTCTTCCAACACTGTACTTTAGCAGAAGCTTCTTCCAGCCTTTCTCCCCAATTTAGTAGGGCGCAGTCACCCTGGCCGAATTTGATACCTAAGATCTTTACTACAGAACTGGCCTGAGGGAAAGTGTCCGGGAGGGTGAACTGATCACCCTCCTCCCCCAACCAGAGAGCTTCACTCTTCTCTTGATTAACCACGGAGCACGAAGCTTCAGAGTACTTATGGATTTCATCCGCCACCAACTCGGATTCTGCCTCATCAGACAAAACCAAGGTGACGTCATCCGCATAGGCCACCACCCTCAGAGGTCTCTCCGGACCCAGATTCACCCCCCTCAAAGTGCCGCCCTCTACCCTTCGGATGAAGGGATCGATTGCAAACACATACAGAAGGGGGCTCAGGGGACAACCCTGTCTGACAACCGAATTAACCACAAAGGTAGGGCCTACCCAACCATTGACAAGAGGAAAGCTCTTGGCCGATCTGTATATCACTTCAAGCCAATTAACCACCCGCTCTGGAAGACCATACCATCTAAGTAAGGTCCAAAGGTACTTATGGTTTACCCGATCAAAGGCCTTTGACTGATCCAGTGCCAGCAAATATTTGCCTAATCTCTCAGCACGGCACCGCTCAATGACCTCCCGGACACAGAGAACGGCACTAAAAGTGCTCCGGCCCTTCACAGTGCAGTGCTGGGAGGGAGACAACAACAGCTCCGCAATTGACGAAATCCTGTTAAACAATATCTTTGCCAGAATCTTCCTGTCCACATTCAGAAAAGCGATGGGGCGCCAATTCTCAATTGCAGACGGGTTCTTCCCTTTAGATAACAAGACAAGAGCAGAAGTCCTCATTGAAGGAGGGAGTAAACCCTCGCCCAGGCATTCATTAAACACTTCCTTGAGGCAAGGGGCCAGGACATCAGAAAAGGTCTTAAAGAACTTGAATGTTAACCCATCCGGGCCTGGGGTACGTTTCATAGACAAAGAGTCTATGGCTGTCCTGACCTCCTCTACTGTTATCTCATCACCAAGAGCATCAAAAGAGTCATGTGGGTCTCCTATATTAGGAGTATCCCTCAGAAAACTCTCCATCACCTCTCTGTCAAGTGGCTTCTCAGATAGGAGGCTAAAGTAAAAGGTGTTGATGACCCCAAGGATCCCCGACCGGGACTCCTGCAGGACCCCCTGCGTGTCACGCAACCCCCTCACCTCTTTACGGTCAACCGAGTTCCTACAGCTCTGGAAAGGGTCCGGCGAGTGGTACTTACCATAATCCCTCTCCAGAACCAAGGAAGCATACCGGTCATACTGACACTCCTTCATCTGAGTCTTCACTCGGGAGATTTCCCCACTATCTCCCTGGCCAGAGATCAGGAAGTCAAGTTTCCTTCTCAAGGACTGGTAAGTATTGTTCTTTCTCAAGTTTTTTGCGGCTACCAAGCGACGGAAAAACCATCGACTTCTCTTCTTACATACCTCCCACCACTCAGACCTACTGGAATTAGTTCCCAGAATGGACTCTTGTAGTTGAAAGAATTCTCTAAAGGATTGTCTTACCTCCTCCTCTCCTAGAAGCAGAGAGTTAAGGCGCCACAAGCCCCGACCTTTCTGAGGGGTTTCTGAGACACATAAGCCCGCGCAAAGAATAAGGTGATCGGAGAACTCTACTGCCCTCAGCACAGGTGCCAAGGTAGCCGAGCTCTCCTTAACAAAAAACCTATCTATTCTAGACCTACATCTGCCTCTATAAAAAGTGAACCCGGTGTGATCTGGGAAGTGTCGAACGTGCACATCCACAAGACCAGCCTGTCTAACCATACTAACTAAAAAATTGGAGTCATAACCAAGGGTTGTCTTTGCCCCTCCTCTGTCTTTTGGCCTAATAATGGTATTAAAATCACCACCAAAGACAACTTCCCTGGTTGTAAAAAGGAAGGGTTTAATCTCTACGAAAAGACATTTCCTGGCCCACTTGGACTGAGGCCCATAAATATTAATAAGACGCAGGCTATGTCCCCTCAAAGTGACATCCAACACCATACATCTTCCTATGTCTAATTCTATCACCCGTTGGACAGTTATCATGTCAGTAAAAAGGACTGCCAACCCACCGTACGGCTCAGCCGCAAGAGACCAATAGGAAGAACCCCTCCGCCACTCCCGCTTGCATTTGTGAAGATCAAGAAGGGTCCTTACCCTAGTCTCCTGCAAAAATAAAATATCAACCTCAAGTGTGTTGAAAAAATCGAGGGCCAAATACCTAGCTCGTTCGGACAAGATAGACGCCACATTAATGGTGGCGAACCTTATAGGTTGGGAAGCCATCCTTACAGGGTGATAGGACTATAGGATCTTTACTCATTTTTCCTTTTCTTTTGCTACATTGATTGGCCTGGTGGCCGATCCCCTGACACCAGGCACAAGCCACCTCTGGGCAGTCTGCGCTAAGGTGTGCAGTGGATCTACATCTGTGACACTGCCGCGGCTGGCCAGGATAGAAACACAGAATGCGATCCCTCCCTATATATCCAGCCGACGGCAAATGGCAGACCCCCAGAGGCGTGCTCCTCAGCACCACAGGGACCGACCACGCACCAGCCCACACATTTTTTGTGGGGTCTGGAATTTTAATTAAAGGACCTTCCACTGTCGCAAACCTTTTTACCCATGATCTTAGATCCAATTCCGGAATAGATTCATTCCTAACTAAAATTGTTACTTTGGCTTTCGTTTGCAAACCAATAGCAATCGCATCAAATTCAGACCAAAAATGTGTATTCTTTAAACTTCCCCATTTATCTAGAAAAGCTTGTTGCCCACCCACACTCATAAAACTTAAATCAAATTCTAAGGATCTTACGGGGTGTATACACGCAAATAAGTCTTTATAAGTAAACCCTATCAAGAAAATGTTGTCCAAAAAAACCTCTCTACTAGGGACCCTAGACACATCACCTTTCCATTTGAATTGGATTACATTTCTTCTTTTAGCAGAAGAGTTCATACTCATAGTGGGAGGGGCCCCCCTTGGTCCTCCTGCAGCCATGCTGGCATAAGATTTTTTATTATTTCCATCCACATTGATGTTACTAGCAGAGAGACTTACATTCCCCATAGGCTGATTGTTAGCTATACTACTGAGACCTTCCCCTCCAGACATTGCTCCGCCCCCCTCCTGACCATTGGAGCCAATACCCCTTCCTGATTCCTTATCACAAGAAACAACCTGCTCCACAGATATAGTATTGCTCCTTGTCTCCCCCTCCACCATTGCATTTTCTGCACAATCTTTGTTTTCTTTATTTGTACTAACTAAAGGCTGAATGCCTGCCCCCAAGCTAACTTCATCACACATCAACCTGGCTGCAGACTCACCACACCCTTGCTTTCCCAAACCAGAATGCAGAGGAACTAATACACTGAACTTTCTAGCAGCAACATTCACAGAAAGCTTTTGCTCCTCCTCCTTCCTTTCAGAAGCCAAATTAAATCCTGTACTGTTCAAACCAACATCAGATCTACTCTCAATACCAGTGTCACACAAGCTTTGCACAGTCCCTGGAGCAGCTGACACACAAGAGTTTAAATCACCAACTCCTGGAAAAACTGCTTTTGTTGCTGCACATTCCAACCCGCTCTTAACTTTCACTTGTTTCTCACATTGAACCTTAGGTAAGTTTAAACCCTCTGATGTCTCCACAATATTAGAAACAGTACTTGCAACATTATTCATGTTAGTATCAGTATTCAAATTGGTATTAGTTTTGGCACCAATACTAGCAACTGTATTTATGTCATTTTTTGCAAAATTAACATTTGTATTTGCTTCAGCAGTATTGTCTTTAGAGTTCATTATAACAGCAGCATTTTTCTTACCCATCCCCCCAGACTCCTCCAGATTACAGATCTGAGTAAGCAGACCTGGCTCCTCTGACTCAGCTGCAGCTTGAGTCCCATAATTAGGGGGAAAAACCTTACACAGAGGCATCTCACAAGACAGGACACTGCTCAGGGATTGTAAAACCGCATTAGCTTGTCTCTCTTCATCCTCCATCTCGGACAGTTTCTGTCCTAGTGAAGCTCTGTCCCTGCTGTATGCTTTGTTTTTTTGTCTTTTTAAACCCATAATCCTCTTCCTTAGTTTGAGGATGGATTTCTCACGAATTCTGATTTCAGCTTCAACCTCCTCTTTGTTCATTTCGGCTACCCAGGACATGTCCACACCTCCACACAATGCAGTAATGGAATTTCCGGGGGACAGGTTGGTAGATTCTCCATGTACAGATCCTGGGCCCACGTTCAGGATCTCGCCTTCCTCTGTCTCGGGTAAGGAACCTTTACCATCACCTTCCATGCAATGGATGTTATATTGCTGCTTCACCCCGGGGTTCACCTCACCCTTCTGGGCCTCACATCTCTGGGGAACTTCAAGCTGGGTATTGCCATCATACCTTTGGGCCTCTATTGCGGTGTTAACGTCACACACGCAGTCTGCCATCAAGGTGTTACCGCCACACACTTGATCTCCAGGTTTCACCACTGTATTACCTTCATACAGGGTTCCTGTCTGCATACAGTCCATACCTCCCGGAGTATTAACATCATACTTCCGGGAGTCTGCCATGGTGTTATCCTCACACACACAGCATGTTAAAGTCTCTGTAGTATGTACGCCTTTCAATTTGGACGTAAAAGCTCCATAAGCTGGTTTCATAAACTCCTGGCTGGCCTCAGTTGGTATGCGAGGAGGCCCAGGCCCAGCCAGGGGGCTCTCCTGAGAAGCAGTCCCAGGAGGCTCCATCGTTCCTGGATAGCTTCCTCTAGGCCCAAGGGCCACAGGAGCACCAACAGCACACCACCTCTCAGTTCACAACCTGGATTCAAACTGAATAGGCTTAGGTCTGGATATACCCCTATGTATGTAAAGATGTAGGACCAGATCCACAACAACAATATTAATAATGATGTTCGTTCTGCACATGTGCGGAAAAGGGTTGTATTCATCGGAACACAGCCGTCTGATGCTTCGTTACGATGCATAAGTATTTTTCCAGCGGCAGGGCGGGCTCACTCACCATGTGTACTTGTGTGGAACACATGCAGATCATACGGTAGGGGCTTCACAAAGCCTTAATGTATGACCCTGCATTGTGGCATTGTGTATGATACCTTTTGCATTTGGACACTTTAAAGTAGGGCTCTGCAAGCAAATGTGAGATTCGTGCAGGGGTTGTGATTCTGTCCTTATCACCCATGAATGTGTAATGAACAAAATAAAATTACAATGGGCCTGTTCCAGACCTACGGCGATGCGCTGTGCTTAGTAAAGTACAGCGTATTGGCATGCACTCTCCCCGACACCCCCCCTGTGCGAGCGTATTTTCCCTCACTTACGCCGGCTGAAGGCTACCCTAACTTCAGCCGACCTAAGCAAGGGAAAATACGCTCGTACAGGAGCGTTTGGCCACAAACCCCTCCCTCCCTCATTAAACTACCTCCCCCCGCCCACCTACACTAACCTGAACATAGTAACGCTGGGGGACACCCCCTCCAGCGCTGCTATAGCGCTGCTATGGACGCCCAATCCATGATGCCCGGCACATGCGCAGATCGGCTTTTTACACTGCTGGCTGGCGTCTTAACGCCAGCCATCGTAGGTCTGGATCAGGCCCAATGTATCACAGATCTGGAAATTTTTGGGTTGCTCCCGGGTCGGAGAGGCGGAGTGAGTGTAGGGTAGAAGACGAAGTTGGGTGGCTGCAAATAGGATCTCCTCATGTAGGTCTAGCCCAAAGGTATGGACGCTGTAGGTAGAGGCTACAGAAGGTAAGTGTCTTGAATGAAGCAAACTCCGTAGATGGACGTGTAGCGTAGCCAGTGGATAAAGGAGTGGTAAGCGGAGAGGTTGCCGATGATAGACTGGCTGCAGGTACTGGTGCTTCACAGGACCGGACTTTGCACAGGACTGGACTTTGCACAGGGCTGGATTCTGCACCGGACTGCATTCTGCACCGGACTAGATTTTGCACCGGACTGGATTCTGCACCGGGCTGGAGCAAGTACTGGACTGGAGCAAGTACTGGACACAGGAACATGTACTGGACTGGAACAAGTACTGGACTCAAGAACATGTACTGGACTGGAACAAGTACTGGACACAGGTCTGATCAGCACAACCAGGCTCCTTGAAGACAAGTAGATCTGGCACAGATGGAAGCTTGCCTGGGGTTTAAATACCCCGCCACTATCACTGATTGGTCCCCTGGTGCACATGTTCCCCTCGCTTGGATGCTGATTGGCCGCGGGGAACACGGGGGGCGCCGCAAGATGGCGGCGCCCATGCCACACGTGGACACCAGAGAGCAGCAAGGGACACAGGCTTAGAAGAGGACCGGCGGGGACGGAGAGGCATCGCGGCTGTCAGACGACCCCTAGTGAGGCAAGTGTAGCGGCGCTGGCCGCTGCGTGTGACATCACCCCCCCATAGGGGTGGCCTCCGGACACCTTAACTGGACCTTGGAAGGATGTTTAGCCAGAAACTTCCGAATAAGTCTTGGTGCTTTGACATCGGTGGCTTGAACCCAGGCACGTTCTTCTGGACCAAAACCCTTCCAATCAATCAGATATTGAAGATGACCATAGCAAACTAGAGCATCCACAATTTCTTTAATCTCAAACTCAATTTCAGCAAGGCCAACAATCTTGGATGGTCTTTTGATGGGGAAATAGAATTTGTTCATGACCAGAGGTTTAAGCAAAGATATGTGGAATACTTTAGGCACATGGAGGGAGGGAGGTAAATCAAGCTGGTATGCCACAGGGTTAATGACTTTGGAGATTTTGAAAGGTCCAATGTATCTGGGCGCAAATTTCATTGATGGAACTCTGAGATGAAGATTCTTAGAGGATAATCACACCTTAAGTCCTAACAATGAAGGTCTCTAAGTCCTGATTGACCCTTTCCGTATGGCCATTAGTTTGTGGATGGTAGGCGGATGAAAATTTTAGCTTGATTCCAAGGCTGGTACACAAGGCTCTCCAGAATCTGGCCGTGAATTGAACCCCACGGTCTGAGACAATTTCTTCAGCACATCCGTGCAATCGAAAGATGTGTTAGAGAAACAGGTTGGACAGAACTGGAGCGGAGGGAAGGCCTCGAAGAGGAATAAAATGAGCCATTTTGGAAAATCTATCCACCACAAACCAGATGGTATTGTACTTGTCACAAGGTGGGAGGTCCGTTATAAAGTCCATAGACAAGTGAGTCCAAGGAGCCGTAGGAACTGGAAGAGGTTGCAAAGGGCCCAGAGGAGTTCTCTGCGGAATCTTATGTTGAGCACAAAGGGTGCAGGCATTGACAAAGTCCGTGGTGTCTTGGCGAAGGGTTGTCCACCAATAACTCCGGCTAAGAAAGGCTAAAGTCTTCATGATCCCCACATGTCCAGAGAATTTTGAAGCGTGAGCCCAAGATCGGATCTTACGTCGAAGGTTTTGGGGTACGAAGGTTCTTCCAGGAGGCATAGGCTTGACGAGTTTGGAGGCTGCTACTTGAATGGGGTTCAGGATGAGTTGTGTTTTTTCCCCTTCTGGTTCGGTTCTGGAGAAAGAATGTGAGAGTGCATCCGCCTGAACTGTAACGTAAAAGTGAAGCGAGAGAAGAACGATGACCATCTTGCTTGACGAGGGTTAAGGCAACGGGCGGTCTGGAGATACAGCAGATTCTTGTGGTCTGTCAGTACGTTGAACGGATGACGGCCCCTTCAAGGAGATACTGCCACTCTTCCAGAGCAATTTCATCGCCAGCAGTTCCTTCTCCCCGATGGCGTAGTTCCTTTCTGCTGCTTGGAATTTTCGGGAGAAAAAGGCGCAAGGATGAATTTTTCCGTCAGCAAATCTTTGTGAAAGTATGGCTCCCACTCCTTTGGAAGATGCGTCTACCTCCACAATAAAAGGGAGAGTGAGATCGGGTTGACAGAGAACAGGCGCTGACGCAAAGGCTTGCTTGAGTTGTTGGAAGGCAGAAATGCTTTTGGGAGACCAGTTGGAAGGGTTGGACCCTTTATGAATTAATGAAGTCATGGGAGAGATAATGGTGGAATAGCTCTGGATGAAAGTTAGCGAAGCCAATGAAACGCTGGATACCACAGACGTTGGTAGGCTGGGGCCAGCCAAGAATTGCTCGGACCTTGGCAGGATCCATCCGAAGTTCTGAACCAGATAGAATGAACCCAAGAAAGGAGACTTCTTTGACTTCGAAAACACACTTCTCCAACTTCCCGTACAGGTGATGGTAATGGAGCCGTGATAATACTTCTCGCACTTGTATGCAGTGTTCCTCCAGAGTTCGGGAGAATATGACTATGTCGTCCAGGTATAAGACAACGAACTGGTTCAGAAGGTCTCTCAGAATCTCGTTTACAAAACTCTGGAACACGGCTGGAGCATTACTCAATCCAAAGGGCATCACGAGATACTCGTAATGTCCATCCCTGGTGTTAAAGGCGGTTTTCCACACATTACCTGATCTGATCCGAATAAGATTATAAGCTCCCTGAAGATCTAACTTAGTGAAGATTTGAGCACCACGAATCTGGTCGAACATCTCGGAGACAAGGGGCAGTGGTTAACGATTCTTGATGGTAATGGGGTAGATCCAGAACTACGTTTGCCATACGTTTATTCGCGTAGCGTATTTTCGTGCACGTAAATTCGTTACACTCCCCTCGGCACACCCCTTGAACGTACGTATTTTGTCAAGATACGCTTTCCAAACCTTACCTTAACTTTTTCCAACGTAACCGCAGTCATACGCACACGTATGTATGGGCTAGACGAATTTACGCAGCTAAGCACGCCCATACTGTACACTTTAAATAAAACTCCCCACCTACTTCACGTATTTCAGACGTATTTTGGATGCACGTAAAATTGGCACGCCCACACGTAAGTATTTACGTGACACAAACGTGAATGACCCATGCGTTCACAATTACGCTACGCCATTGAGCGTATTTTCTATGGTGCGCATGCGCAGTACTTACAAAAATGCGATTTTACGTCTCTGCCACGCGTAAATTCGCTCTAAAGCGTTGTTCTGGATCAGGCCCAATATCATTAAGACCCCTATAGTCAATACAAGGGCGAAGTCCTCCATTTTTTTTTTAACAAAAAAAAATCCAGCACCTGCAGGAGAGGTAGAGGGTCGTATGAAACCCCGCTGAAGGTTTTCAGCAATGTATTCCAACATTCCTTTGGTCTCAGGGATAGATAGAGGATAGGTTCGACCATGTGGAGGTGTTGATCCAGGGATGGGATCAATGGGGCAGTCTCAGGGTCGATGAGGCGGTAATTTGTCTGTGGACTCTGGAGAGAAAACATCGGCGAAATCTTGGTAAGGCTTGGGAAGTTCAATATCTTCAGGGTCTCTTTTCGTGGAACCTAATGGTGACACCTTGGAAAGACAACTCTGGAAACACGTGGAACCCCAACTGAGGATCTGGGATGTGTTCCAATCCACGTGAGGATTGTGGAGTTGGAGCCATGGGATTTCCGAATGAAGAGCTCCAATTTGGAGAGTGAGTGGCAGAGTCCGACAGGAGATGGATCCTCCTGGGATTCAGCTGCCATCAACTGCCGTGATGTAGGTAGGAGCTGGAAGTTGTTCAGTGGGAATTTGGAGTTCCTCAACTACCTGAGCAGTGATGAAGCTTTCAGCAGCTCCAGAATCCAAGAGGGCAGAATATTCAAAATGTCGGTCTCTTAATACTATAGACATGTCTGTCTGGAGGGTTTGAGGAGAGGATGGAAACTCCTGGGTTGACCTCCTCAAAACCCAGCTGCATGGGTTCCTCTGTTGACAATACTGGAGATTTAGGACAGGTAGACACCACTGTCTTGGAACAAGGTAGTCTTTTCCGCTCCGAGCAGCGCTCTTGCTGGCGGATATCAATCCGAACACAGGTTGAAATCAAAGAATCCAAAGTTGTGGGCGTGATGCAGGAAAGAAGTCCATCCTTTATGCGGTCGGATAGCCCTTCGTGATATATTGACATTTATGCCTCCTCGTTCCAGGACAATTTGGATAACAGAGTACGAAATAGGATGGTATAATCACCAACAGATAAATCCCTCTGGCGGAGATGGAGGATGTCAGAAGCGGCAGAAGCTTTACATCCAGGCTCGTCAAAGATGGTCTGGAAAGTCTTCAGAAAGTCATCCAATGACGACAGGATTGGGCTAGACTTTTCCAGCAGCGGTGAGACCCAGGCAAGGACTTTTCCAGATAACAGAGAGATAATATAGGCAATCTTCGCCCGTTCTGAAGGGAAACTGTCGGGTTGTAGTTCAAACTGAAGCTTGCATTGGTTCAGAAAACCCTGACTGGACCTCCCATAAACTTGGCCGGCGTTGAACGAGGTATCCTAGTTCCGCTTGAAGTCGAAGAAGCTGCTGGTGTTGATGTTTGGTGTTGGGTCAACATAATTTGTTGAAACGCTCCCATCTGATTGGTCATTTGTTGTAGACATGATACCACTTGGGACATTGTGGCTTCTTTGATCTGAATCCTTTCAGGGAGGTTGAACTCGGAAGGGGTCCCCTGCGGATTTGGTCCGACCCGGTCCATTTGGCCAGATCTAACTATCACAGATCTGGAAATTTCTGGGTTGCTCCCGGGTCGGAGAGGCGGAGTGATTGTAGGGTAGAAGACGAAGTTGGGTGGCTGCAAATAGGATCTCCTCATGTAGGTCTAGTCCAAAGGTAGGGACGCTGCAGGTAGAGGCTACAGAAGGTAAGTGTCTTGAATGAAGCGAACTCCGTAGATGGACGTGTAGCGTAGCCAGTGGATGAAGGAGTGGTCGGCGGAGAGGTTGCCAATGATAGACTGGCTGCAGGTACTGGTTCTGCACAGGACTGGACTTAGCACAGGACTGGACTTAGCACAGGACTGGACTTAGCACAGGGCTGGACTTTGCACAGGGCTGGATTCTGCACTGCACTATTTTTCCATACTCTCTGTGTTTTTAGTTTTATTTATTTGTATAATGTTCCGTTTTTATGAATGATATATATCCACAACCTCAGATTAGTATAAAGAATAATTTCTACTGTGTTGCAAAAAAAGACAACTAATGAAAGCAACAGCTGCTGCTTAATTAATTAAGTGGCCAGAAATAAATTTGCTCACCTCCGGTCTCCTAAATTATTCCTACTGATGAAACTGCCAGAGGAGGCAGTGAAACGCGTTTAGGTGCTTTTTTGGACTTTGCTATACCATCCAAACCACTTGCTTTGTCATCCGATTACATTTTGACTTTGCATATATGAATGCCGGTGAACTGATTAACTCCTGAGACGGAACCCACACTGTGCACTGCAGGACTTGAATATAGTGCGCTTCAACAAGCAAGCCCGTGGACATCTGCTGGCTACTCCCAGCTGGGTGATTGGAGAGGTGGAGGAGGTCTGACTCAATGCGAGTGCAGACTTGAATACAGTGCGGTATATCTAACAAGTCCGTGGACACTTGTCGGATGTTTACGGCTGGGTGATTGGAGAGAAGGAGGAGATTTGATCCAACGCAAGTGCGGTAAATATTATCATCTAGTGCTACACATATCAGAGGGAGACGTCCCTCCGGACTTTGTATTAACACCACCGGTCACTTGCAAACCTCTATCCTCCACGTTGTTTTCACCCTCCCTTATTAGATACAGCACGATACAGCTCTATTTCATCCACTGCTTTACCATCCTATGGACTTTGCGTCCCCTATGGGGGAAAGTGCTTGGTCTATATAACAGTTATCTGTGGATACAGCTTCCATTATCCTATTTTACCAGGAAATTTTATCTATTTTGTTATCTGCAACCCACATGTGCCCGGTCCCTACACCATTCAACAGCCAGTTAAGGTGGATTGGAACTGTCATCTATATTTTCACCGGCATCATTTATTGTCACTTGCAAGCGGTTGATACTGTGTATTTGCAACTTCTAATCTATTTAAACCATTTTATGTGGTCTTTTTAATAAATGTTATATTTTGTACTATTATTCTGAGGTTGTTGGATTCATTTGATTTTTAGCGCTGGTCATCCAATTCTTTTATGGATTCTGCACTGGACTGGATTCTGCACCGGACTGGATTCTGCACCAGACTGGATCTGCACCGGATTGGATTCTGCACCGGACTAAAGCAAGTACTGGACTGGAGCAAGTACTGGACACAGGAACATGTACTGGACTGGAGCAAGTACTGGACACAGGAACATGTACTGGACTGGAGCAAGTACTGGACACAGGAACATGTACTGGACTGGAGCAAGTACTGGACACAGGAACATGTACTGGACTGGAGCAAGTACTGGACACAGGAACATGTACTGGACTGGAGCAAGTACTGGACACAGGAACATGTACTGGACTGGAGCAAGTACTGGACACAGGAACATGTACTGGACTGGAGCAAGTACTGGACACAGGAACATGTACTGGACTGGAACAAGTACTGGACACAGGAACATGTACTGGACTGGAACAAGTACTGGACACAGGTCTGATCAACACAACCAGGCTCCTTGAAGACAAGTAGATCTGGCACAGTTGGAAGCTTGCCTGGGGTTTAAATACCCCGCCACTATCACTGATTGGTCCCTCAGTGCACGTGTTCCCCTCGCCTGGATGCTGATTGGCCGCGGGGAACACGGGGTGCGCCGCAAGATGGCGGCGCCTATGCCACACGTGGACGCCGGAGAGCAGCGAGGGACACAGGCTTAGAAGAGGACCGGCGGGCACGGAGAGGCATCGTGGCTGTCAGACGACCCCTAGTGAGGTAAGTGTAGCGGCGCTGGCCGCTGCGTGTGACACAATCTCACTAGTATCTATCTGTTTTATTTAGTTAAAAGCCTAAGAGCGCATAGACCCTAAAAACATTACTGAAATGTTTCTGAATGCTAAATTAATTTAATGCTTAGTTTAAGAAATATCATTATTGAAGGCAATATTTTTCACAAATCATGGTCAAGAAGGACTATGCATAGTATAAGTGAAATTGTATTTTTTTTTACTTTGTTGGACAGTTCAGTTTTAGTACGGTGTTGGTTGGATGGTCACATATGCATACACAATTTTTTTCTTTAGATATTTCTCTTTCAGGAATTTCCTGTACTGAAACTAGCGATATCTGAAGGTTGTTTATGTGTACACTCTATACAATACTATAATTCAGGGTTGCCGACTCTCCCGGAATGTCCGGGAGACTCCCGAAATTCGGGCAGTAATCCCGGTATCCCGGGAGAGCCAGCAAATCTCCCGCCCGTGGTTTCCCTGAAACCACGGCCTCAAGTCCTGCCCCCCTGCCTAGCAACACTAGTATCAAGTCAAGGGACTTGATGACACAATTTGCGGCATCAAGCCCCGTCCCGACCCCCATTTCAAGTGAAATGATGACGCAATTTTCGGCATCAAGCCCCGTCCCTACCCCTATTTCAAGTGAAAACGTGTCAGTATGAGCCAGGGGGCGGAGCCTAATGACGCGATTTACATAACCCGCGTCATTAAGCCCCGTCTCCTGCATGCGTTGCTAGCTTCTCTCCGGGATCTCCTGGAGTGAAGCTGCCACCATGGTATAATTGTATAGTGTGTACACAGCTTTACACAGTTTCACAAAGCCTTTCTAAAACAATATACATACACACATATACACATACTATTGTGTGTTCATTACTGAGTAGAAAATTAAAATTTACCAATAAAGTATTCCCTTATAATCTTTCCATGCTTTGGTCATGGAATGGTTTAAAAAAAAAAAATGCTTTTGAAAGGTTGATAACCAAAGTATATAAAATAAAAGATCAGCATTAACTTTTTCAGCTTAAATTTCCCCACCAGGTGCCTGGAAAGTTCTCTTACCTGATCTGAAAGAAACACAGTGACTAATTGTTAACAGATGGTACTGTATACTTCCTGGGAAATTTCTCTCTTCTAAGTCCCCATCAGGCACAGTACTGTATTTTTTAACACACACAAGAACATGAAACTGCAGGTTCTATTAAAAGCTAATTTTTTCTGTGAATCCTTTATAGAATGAGTACTCAACCAGTGGTGCTAGTAAGCAAAGTTGTATAGAGGTACATAATTAAATATCTTGGTAGCTATATGGCATATGTAGAAAATTCTCGTCATAACATTTTCCTATGTGAAAAATTCCCCTATTGAAAGATAAGAGATGTTGAATCAGTCTTTAAACCAAGTTTGAACTAGAAATGTGCACAAATAAATGTTTTACATGATATTACATTACATTGATCTGTCACCTGTTAAGATTGGTACAAATAAAAATTTGTATGCAGAATTCAAAGTTGAAAGAAAAAAAATGAAGACTTGGGGACCTCTGAAGGGGGTGAGCTCTCAATTTAAAAACACATGATATATAACCCAAAGTTGGGACTCTGATAGTTTTAGAGTTAGGTATGGCAGCAGTGTCTTTTAATTGACACAACTGAATACATAATTTTGTGGAAAAACCGACGTTTCAGTACATTTATTGTACTTTCATCAGGGTGTACATCAAACAAGGTGCATATAAATAGAAAACATAATTAAAGAGACTTACCCCACCATGTTGCTCCCCTCCCTCTGGCTCCATGACTGCGTTGGACGACATCATCGGCTTGCCTTAAGTGACGCAATACGTAAAGTGCAGGACCATCCACCATTGTCATGGTAACCTAGTAAAAAACAGTGATATGAATAAGTCAAAGGCTATGTATGTGGACTTAAGATTAATAAACACAATGATTTATGAGCACATGTGTAACGGGCTATTAATAATAAACAAATCCATAGCATCATACTGTAAAAGTGCAAGCTGTCTATGACAGAGAATGTATAGTATAATGGGGTAAATATACTATCCATTCTATATAACAGGGAAGGAGATATATGACACCCCATAAAAGCCAAAATAAGAAGTATGATCAGCTGCTCTGATGTAGAGAAACATGTAACCGCGGGACTTCATTTCCCAGTCTCGGCCAGTCTCATATTTTAGCCGCAGTCACACTCGGAGGATACAACCTGTAAGGTAAGAGGAGACCTGGGGGGGCTGGTGGCATATGATGGGAGTACAGGGGGTGGCCTCGCTTTGGCCAGTCTGCCTATATAGTAATATAGTCTCACTATATTACACCATATTGCTGCATGCACCTGATGCCTCCAGTGTCACGTTCCTATTGTCATGTGTTGGTAACTTATAACTTTCAAACAAGTACCTATGAATGCTTTCAGTTCTGGGAATAAGGGCTGTTTTAGGTTAACTGCAAGCAGCTTCTGCAAGTTCAATATTACAGACATAGCACAGACGTAACACATTAAAGTATGCTTCTAGTTCCTGAAGTGCTTAATACTTTAAGCCTATGTAATGTATTAGAAGTCACATTATTGCGAGTTCTTTTAATTATCAACAAGGTATGAATGAACATGAACAACACCGGAATACTGAAATAGCAGATTTAGTCAGATCTATGGGCCTGCCTGGAGGCACATGATGGGAGTCTTGGGGGGGGGCTGGAGGCACATGATGGGAGGGTGCTGGAGGCACATGATGGGAGTACTGGGAGTGAATGGGGGAGAAAGGAGGGGCCCAAGTCCCTTACTTTGTCAGGGGCGGGGGACCAATAGATACATCCCTGTGCAGAGCCATCTTAGATTTTAAACTCTCCTGCAGATTGTTAACAGAGACAGAAGTTACTTAATTGTGGATTGTCCTTTGTGCCCAGTGTTGTGTGCATCGGAAAACACCACAATTACAGATATATAAAGTAATCAGCTTTTAGTATCGGCTAATACTTCGGAAAAAAATATTAGCAATTAGTGTATCAAGACAATACTGTGTCTATGATGGTATAGATTTGCAACAGAAATTGCCAATATTATTTCCAGCATTTAAAGGGTTCTATTTGGTGGACTATCTTTATGTTAGTCACTTTCTCTTTTCAATATTATTTTCAGAAAGATGACGATTGCTCTGGTGATGATTTAAATGAGCATTATGGGACTTTATCTTGTCAATCTTTTTCCCATAGAACTCTCCTTGGAACACAGGTGGTTGCAGCACTGAATTACATTTGGGTCAGTCTCACAGCATTTGTATGCACATTTGCTCTATTTTGTCTGAGCATGTGTATGCAGTGATATGCTATTCCAATAGGTGTAGTTTCAAGTATATATGATGCCCTTTAGTGAAAAACTTTGCAGTTCCTTTATATGTCACTGTATTAGCTTAAGCCTTTACATTTTTAAGATTGCTAAGTTATAGTTAAAATAGAACATAACATAGAATATAACACATTTGACTCTACTAGCAACAGCAGTTATTTTATTTAGGTCCATCACAAACTGTAACATCCACTGGTAATGTGTTACTGTTAGTTTTACTGTATAATCTTGAATTAAAAGTGTCAAAAAATGACATGTACACTATGTCAAATTCATTTGTAATCCATTTTACAATTTTAAGACTTGAACTCTATATGGTTCTGTACATTTCTCATTGTTTCTAAATATATGTTTAGTACATGCTGCAGGCAAGTCCTAGTCAGGAACACTAGTCTGTAACCAATGAAAACCAAGTGTTGAATAATTTATAGAGAAAAAATATTTTAATAAGCTTTTAAAATATTAATCTGAAAAGTAATTGAATGAAATTGTAAAAAGTTACAAGATTGTAGGCTGTGTAATGTAATGTAGCAGGAAACAAATTTAGTTTGGTTAGAAACTCTCTATGTATAAAAAAAAACGACATCTCTTTATCTATTTAATATTAATACTTGCACTGATCTAGAATAAGTGCACATTCCTACATATTGTAGAATGGATTTGGCAGCTTCCAAAAAAAATCTTAATGTGGGGGAAGATAGATAGCCAATGGAAAATGTAGGCATTGATAGGAAGGTGTGTACTGCGGGCAGTGGCGTAGGAACAAAAATTTTCATGGAGGGGCAAAAGGCCAAGGACTACTATAGGGCCTGGAGCTCCCTTTTCTCCCGTTTAGCATGTCATTTTTGACAGTTGTAACGGTGACTGTAGATATGCAAAGACTCCTATGTTAATTTTCGTCAGTGTTTCTGGGGTTGGCCAACCCCAGCTTAATTGTTTATTTTACTATAAACATTTATTTATACATTATGGTATGTGCTATAAATTTAAATTGCTACTGGACACACCGCATGAAATTCTTAAATTCAGGGTAAAGTAAAGTGAATACTTTTTCATCAATGCAAGTTGTTTATTAAATGTTTATGAACGGAACACTTAGGGCTAGATTTACTAAAGTCTATTTGAAATCGTCATTTGAAATCGCTGGACATCGGCATAGCGCTGAATTTACTATGAAAAAGAGAAAAAAGTCACCCGGGCGCTTATGGGGATAGCAGCTGTAGAGGAGAGTTTGCTATTCTCCCTATAGAAAACCACAAAGGAAAATTTGTATACCTAGGTATACAAAAACAGCGCTAAATAAGGTTAAAACAATTATATAAGCTCTGATGAAGATAACACAACGGCAACCTGAAATTTGAAATATTTATTAAACATGAAATACTATATGAAGCTTCAACTTAAAGAAATAAAAAAATGCACATACATAAAAACAATGAGGACAATTGAAATTCTACTGGAGCTCACAGGGTGATAATATATTGCACTGTATAACGGAGTGTATGGAACAAAGTTCTTTCACAGGACAAAATATTCAGTCCCACAATTTGAGCATTGGAATATTAATTGATTATTATAGTATTGTTGGTAATGGTAAACAAACACTCAATATGTAAAATTGGTTGGACTCACTGCAATCATAGCCTCAATATGGTTCCGTAATGCAGGAGCAAGCACTGCCTCACCGTCACTGGAGACCGTGCGGTCCGATCCCTCACGTGGCCGATGCCAGGAGACCGGAGTTGCTCGTCGCTCCGTCGGGTGAGAATGACTTGGCAGTAAATCCTTCCCCAGGCAAATGATAGAGGCCGAACTCAATAGTTCACACAGTGAGAAAGTTCCAATTAAGAGGGTGGCCACCGCTCAATAACGAGGACACATATTTTTCAAGGCACAAAATTAACACTCCGTAAGGTGCTTAAAAATTGTGGTGAATCCAGTAAATCAAAGCTTTCGTCCGTCCTGCCGACTTTATCAAAGTGAAGAGCATTTCACTTTGATAAAGTCCGCAGGACGGACGAAACGCGTCAGTGTGATAATTGGTGCTTATTCTTACTGCAAATTTTGATAGCAAAATGAGTGGGGATTCTAAGAAAGAAAGAAAAAAGCGTTTTCAAGAAGAAAATGTACAGAACAAACATGAAGACAACTTTATTTTTGGTAAACAGAAGTGACAACAGTTGACGAGTTCAAATATGGCTATTATCGCTTCATCCCTATTGTCACGTCATTCATCCTCATTCACCTTGTGCAGAAGTTCATAGGGGGGCAAAATACAGTCTTTGCCCCCCCAACAAATATCATGAGTGGGAGACTGCCCCCTCTGTTCCCCCGGTTCCTACACCCCTGGCTGCAGGTGATGTTATTGTGGTCAGATGTGTCAATTCTTTAATATTAGGCCAGGTAGACAGTCCTGGGGCCAGATTTACTAAGCTGTGGGTTTGGAAAAGTGGAGCTGTTGCCCATAGCAACCAATCAGATTCTATCTGACATTTTCTATTATGTAATAGGAAAGTGAGAGCTAGAATCTGATTGGTTACTACAGGCAACATCTACACTTTTCCAAACTCGCAGCTTAGTAAATCTGGCCACTGATGTTTGTTACCAACAGAATCTATATTTTGCATGTGCTTTTTTTTGCAGTTATACTCTGGATCAGGTCTTATGTCCTCCGTTATGAACTGAGACTTAACAAATTTATAAAAAATGTATTCTTCCAAAATAAAATTGGATTAAACAGGTGTGATGAGGAATACAGATGTTTGTAAGGTCAATAATTATCCTGTTGGCACTAAATAGCTATCAGGTTTAACTTATTGACTTTATGTTATTTGACAGGGTTTGGTTTTTTAAAATTGGATTAAACAGGTGTGATGAGGAATACAGATGTTTGTAAGGTCAATAATTATCCTGTTGGCACTAAATAGCTATCAGGTTTAACTTATTGACTTTATGTTATTTGACAGGGTTTGGTTTTT
>WWET01007438.1:1142-20364 GCA_011038615.1 Limnodynastes dumerilii
TATATATATATATATAAAAGCAAAGGAATTCATTGAATGAAAGCAGTACCCACTTTTTATATATATAAATGTTCTGTAGAGAAATGAGGCACTCTGGAGACTTTTAATTCTTTTGAATGTAAGCTCTTAGGCTTACTTTTATTATCTTGTGCAAAGCATCAAAGGGACTGATGTTTCAATCACCAGACCGTCGATTAGGTTAGGTGAAGTGGTGTACAAAAGGAAATTTATAGACCCAAAGAAAAAAAAAGCACTTATCTAGCTCCCTTAATTGGCGACACCGCTGAGCCAGACGTCTGTGAACAGCTGGTATCTGGAGTCTGGTGCTGGAGGAGGATGGAGTTACCGTTGTCAGTCAGTTGCGTTGCCATAGGAGCCCAGGATGCTGCGCTAAAGAGAACACAGAGCGGTGAAGATTAACGTTGTGCAGAGAAAACAGTGGAGAGAGATCAAGGAGCGCTCAGAAATAAGTAAAGACTTATTTGATTAAGTGTGAAGAGAAGAAGAAGAGGGGGAAGCTAAATTAATACTGGGGACAGGACGATAATGGGCAGATTATTGAGGAATGAATGAGAAACAGAACATATGGTTGAGGCCAATATAGTAGAACAATTTAAACATGCTTGGGATAAATATAAGGGTATCCTAAATTGTAAACCAAATTGAGGGTAAATAGGGTCTAGGGTCAGTATAGTTTTCAATAAACAAATGGGCAGACTAGATGGGCCATGTGGCTCTTATCTGCCGTCACTTTCTATGTTTCTATAACATATGCTGCTCCTTGTGTGTGTGTGTGTGTGTACACAAGTTTTTGGGCAACCTTAAAATAAATAAATAAATAAATAAATTAAAAAATAAAAATGAAAGGATAATTATAAAATATCTATGTGTGTGTATTTTTATTGTGTAATTAATTTAGGCAAATACCATATTATAGTGGAGGAGACTCAGGATTATGTATACAGGGAATTGACAGGTGAGAAATAAGGTTAGCTTAAGAACTGTAAAGCAAAAAAAAGGGGAGGGGGGAAGAGAGATCAAACAAATGAGAAAAGTATCAAATTCATAAGCTGGGAACAATATCAAGAATAAATGAAGAAGGTTCATGTATATTGGCATATTGTTCATCAGTCTTTGTTAAAGGAAACAATAAAGGGGGAGGCCACCGTGTAGAGTTTGTAGATCCATTGACATTCTCTCTGGAGGAGTAATTTGTCTCTGTTGCCGTTTTGTTTGTAATGTAGGAATAGAGTCTATGGCCATATATTTCAGATCTTGGAAGGAGTATCTTAGTTTCTGAAAGTGTCTTGCCACTGGCTGTTCCGAACTCTTGCCTTTTAGGGCCTGCTTGAGTGCTGATCTATGGAAGTCCATTCGCTCACGCATAGTTCTTGTTGTTTTGCCAACATATAATAAATTACATGGGCAAGAAATTATGTATATAATGTAATTTGCTGGCACATTTTAACACCTGGAAGAGTAATTTTTCTGTGTTTGCGGGTCTGTGAAGGTGGGGTCCATGGATAGAAATTTACAAGTATTGCAACCTACACATTTGTAGCATTCCGGCCTTCTTGTCAGAAAGGCACCTTGAGTAGGTTGATTGTCCATGGTGATAAGGTTCTTGCATAGTAGGTCTTTTACATTTTTTGGTCTGCTATGTCCTTTCAGCAGAGATCTGGTTCTGAAGCCCGATAGGCTCTCATCTGTTGAAATGATAGGCCAATAAGGAGTTGGCTGCTATTTGGCAAAGAAAGACAGGTGATTATGTTGGTTGATCTACGTTATTTTGTTATCCAGGGTTTTGCGAGATCTGGTGTTGAAGGTTTCAGTTCTGGAAATGTTATCCACTTTGCTTGTTGCTTGTTGTAACATTTTAGTATCATAACCCCTTTAGTAAAATCTTTAGTTTATTTCCACCATCTGGATTTCAGCTTGTGTTGAGTCGCTAGTAGCTGGGAGTACGGAAGTCCTTTTATGGTGATGGTAGCTGGAAGCATGCAGAAAGGTGTTTCTGCTGTGAGTTTATAATAAACTGTGATGTTGAGGAGTCCTTCATGTTTTGTGATTAGAACATCCAGGTAATGGATCTGGTTGTAGCTGCATTCATAAGTGAATTTAATGTGTGGATCCATATCATTTATGTGGATCATGCAGGAGAAGGAATCTTCCTTTGTTTCATTCCAGAGTAGTATTATATTGTCGATATACTGTTGATAAAAGACAATTTTTTCTTTTGATTTAGGGTTTGTGAGGAATAGTTTGTTTTCAAACATGAATGCATTAGCATATGTGGGTGCCATGTTTGAACCCATGGCACATCCTTGTTTTTGTAGAAAGAATTGTTTGTCAAATATAAAATAATTGCTGGTAAGGATAAATTTTGAAATTGGTTGGAATAGAGACTCACGAGCTGAAATGATTGGTCTTCTGGGAGGTTTGACTGTTTATTTTTGGTACTGTATTCAAAATAGTTACTTTGGGGTGAGGTACTGTGAGGGCTTCTTTGACATGAGATGGTATTTGGCCTTTGTCCACTGCTGAAGAGAGGATGCTGTTGATTTTTTCTTGGAAAAACTTTGTGGGATCTTGTTTAAGTAGTTCATAGACCGCTACCGCTACCAATTGCTGGTAAATTTCTTGACAGTAGTCAATTTTGTTCTGTACCACTATACCTCCTCCCTTGTCAGCGGGTCTAATCACTAGGTGCTCTTTTTTCTGAAGGTCCCTTAGGGCTTGTTGTTTAAGTCTAGTGAGGTTATTTTTGATGTTGGGAATCTGTTTGTTTGCTTTCTGTACTCCTTCATCCAAAAATCTCAAACATTTGATGTACGGATTATGGCTTTGTGGATCAAATGTCGATTTGGGTCTAAATTGGTTGAATTGATCCTCTGAGGTTGACGTCATTGTCTGGTGTGTGTCATAAATGTATTCCCCGAAAAATTGTTCCAATGGATATCATTGGAAAGTGTCTAAGGTGTTGGTGGGTATACAGGAAAGACCTTTATTTAGCACTTGTATTTCCATAGTTGACAATGGTTGTTTTGAAAGATTGTACACTAGGTCCTCTTGAACCTGGTGACTCTTAGTTCTTTTGTTTTACAAATAACAAGTGGTAATAATAGTTCTTGCACTCCTATGGAGCTCATATAAATAAAAACAATATAAAATAAAATAAAACACACATATATGCATGTGTATATAGAGTTAGAGTTATTTGTGTAAAGGGCACTCCTTAGTATATTTATAAGTGCACCGGTGCCCCAGCTGAGAGAACCTGGTCCTCCAAATACAGAAGTTTTTGGTGTGCCTGGCACTCGGCGTCTTGCATAGAAATAATGAGTTGCTAAGTCATCTGTGATCCAACGTTTCAGATATATTTAATATCTTTCATCAGGGACTAACATTTGCACATATACAGACAAAACTTATATAGTTGTACTCACCCACGTGTGTCAACCTTCACCGCACGTCTCCATTCCACCTTCGGGCACTTTCGGCGCCTGCTTTACAGTGCCCCTTTTTTACACTTTTTCTTTCACCTCCTAGCACTAATCTTGGAGGTCTACGTCACCTTAGTATGGAATAATGAATTTTAACGGGCACTCCATGGTTACCGCTGGACGCTTCTGGATGTCGTCATGTGGCAGGCGAGACGCCGAGTGCCAGACACATCAAAAACTTCTGTATTTGGAGGACCAGGTCCTCTCAGCTGGGGCACCGGTGCATTTACAAATATACCGAGGAGTGCCTTTCACACAAATAACTCTCTCTCTCTGACACTGGATCACCTCCGTTACTACGCTGCAGTTAGTGCAGATAGGTGGAGGATGGAGGGTAATGAGGCTGGGAGGGCGGCGTTAGCGTACTAACGCCGTCGTACCGGCGTATTAACAATAGCTTAAACCGGCTGAAGTTAGGGTAGCCTTCAGCCGGCGTAAGTGAGTGTTAATACGTTGGGGCAAGGGGGAGTGTCGGGGGAGTGAAGCGATGGTACGCTGAGAGTTAGACCGCTCAGTGTACCATCATAGCTCTGGATCAGGCCCAAAGACTTTATTCAATTGGATTATACTAGGTATTATTAATTGAAGAATTGCGGGATTCTGGACTTTAATTCCACATTACTTGCTGTTCTATCTATTGATCAATGCAAGGATATTGCAACATCTATTGTTTTATCGTCAGGCAGTGCTTTTTTTTTGTAAGAAAAAGGTGAAAGAACTCACATCAACTCACGCATGACCACAAGACCAATCACAAGCCAAAAAGTGCCACAAGCTGAGCAGTGCCATCACAACCAGCGTGGATGAAGTACGCATGCATTGGACTCGACACACAAGCAGCCCGCATGCACTGTTTTAATGATTTTGCCGCCAAAACTTTTAAAACTTGGAAAAGCCATTGAAAAAAGGTGCCGGAACTCCATATCGGTGCATTCTATGCACTGTCGGCATTGGATACAACTTACAATTTATTAATTATTTTCTATACAAACAACAACTTTTATCCACCATGTGCAAAGGATTCTTCAAAGTTTTTAAAAGAAACAGCTAAATATTGTTTTCAGGGACTTTTTCTTGGTTCTATAATAGGGGAATTATGTTTGAGTCTACTTTTTTACTCTTATTGGTCCCTTTTTATTCATTATATTCTATATATTCTATATACATAGGCAACCTGTGGCATGGCAGATGTCATAAATCTACAAGGTTTATTATGCATTGCCAGGTATTAACTTTACCTATGTCCTCTTTAAAAGTATTTTACAGTCAGAGCATCTTAGTCACAAAATGGAAAATGTTATTAAATTTAAAAACATAAATCTGAATTATTTTTTATTCTATTTTCTCTAGTTTGCAAGTTCAAAGCTCATAAGCGCTGTGCAGTGAGAGCCACAAATAATTGCAAATGGACCACGCTAGCATCAGTGGCAAATGACATAATAGAGGATGAAGATGGGGTAAGTGCAAAATCAAAAGATGTGTTTTTTTATTGTATGAAACACAATTCATGTGTGCTTGCCAGAGAAAATTTTACCATAGCAAATTGCACAGCTAAAAAGAAAACAATTAGTGATATACTATTCATTATTTAATTCAGCTACCAAATGTCCAGAATAAAAATGCAATATTGATGTCAAGAATATTGACAATATATAAAGCAGTATATAAAGAAGTCACATTTAATATTATTATTATTATAAATTTAATAAACAACCCTTTGAATAGATCAGCAAAAGTGAGAAATCACTAAGCATATGTAGATTATCAGGACTGTAACAAGACATTTTAGCGTACTTGGTGAAAGAGGACACTGGAGCCTCTCTGGGAGAATGGTCATCTGGAAACAGAGAAATTGCAATCAGAGAGATAGGAGGAAGACCAGGAAAGAACAGTGTCAGTGAGACAAAAAGAGTGGAGTTTTTGAAGCAGAAGAGGATGGTCAACAGTGTCAAAAGCAGCCGACAGATCAAGAAGGATGAGGATGGAGTAGTGGCCCTTGGATTTGGCAGATTACAGATCATTGGTCATTTTGGTATGGTTAGTCTCAGTGGAATGGAGGGGCCAGAAACCAGATTGGAGGGGTGCAGGAGGGAATTGTCAGTGAGGTAACTGATGAGACGTTGGTAGACTACGTGCTCAAGGAGTTGGGAGGAGAAGGGATATAGGTCAGTAGCTGGTAGGGTCCAGATTATGTTTGTTGAAGGGAACATACCAGATGAGAGGGAAAGGTTGATAAGATGGGCTAGATGGGAGCAGGAAGTGGGAGAGAGGTGTTTGAGAAGGTGTGAGGGAATGGGGTCTGAACTGGCTGGGTTTATCATGGAAGGGGAGGGTTAGGGTAAGGATTAGGGAAAGGTTTTGGGTTAGATTTTTTTTTACTTACCTTTCGTAGTATCATGTTTGGTGCTCTAGGAATGTTTGGTTCTCTTCGAGGCAAAAGCAATCGATTTCCCAGCCAGTTTGGAACTAGCTGGAAGAGAACATCACTTTCACAATAGGGCCATTCTCAGCAGGGACCCACACCCATAAAATATATATTTATATATATACACACACACACACACACACACACACACACACACACACACACATAGTTATCTTTACATAGGTATATATCTGTACACTTACAAACAACATACATGCATTACACTCAACATACATGCATAACACACAACACAGTATACCAGAAAGAGAGTGTAAAAAATTGTAAACTGGGGGCACTCCAATATAGACGGGTCATCAAGTCTGCCATCTGGGGGGACAGCTGGGACTAGTGTCCCGGGCCTGGATAGAAACCCCTTTCTATCCAGGCCCAGGACAACAGACCCAGCTGCCCCCCTGATGGCAGACCTGGGCTGGGACACTTGTAGATAGATTTACAGATACTAGTAGGAATCAGCGATATACTCACAGTATAGAAAATATAGCAAAATGCACTTTGGCATTGAGCTCTATGTTGCTGTCTCACAACAAAATTTATATTTGTTAAACTGTCTTATAACAAGCTTACTGTTATTTAGAAAAATACAATTGCATTAGGAATTTAGAGGAGCCTGAATATTGTAAATTTGGTTGACAATGCATTTTAAGTTTATTGTAAGGGGATTGAACTGAGTCATTCAGTTTTTTATTGAAATCCCTATTTTGAGATATCGATATTATAGAGGAGTGAGGCAACTATAGAGACCCACTGAGTGTTTTATTCTAACATTTTCCTATCTTTATTATTTTACTTTCTTAATTTTAATATTTTATTAATGGAATGGACCTCTAAGATGTTAATGATATCAGAATAAAGATGTGTAATTTTAACTGTAAGCTAAATGAGTGCATTCATTAGGGGAACTAATTTATTCTTTTTTTAGGCACTTATATATATATATAGGAACTTATATATATATATATACACACACAGTCCAAAATACATATATAAAATTAAAAATTTTAATTTCATTTAAAATTAAAATGGAATGTTTCTACTAAATGTAATATAACACATTCTTCTAGTTGGCTCCTCAATTAACTATTGAAGTTAATAAGACTAGGGATTACACTGTCTTACATTGTAATATATATGCATTATACAAGTGTACTTTTAAAAGAAACGTTTTCTTTAACTTAAGTTTGATTCAAGTTTTTCTTATTAGCTTAATGTCATTGGGCTGGATCCAGACCTTGTTAAGTGCATGAACTTAGTTACACCTGGGCTAAACCATGTTGAATTCAGGGGCAGTCAAGTTAATTGTATACTTTGCATGCAGGGATATATGTTTGCAGCAGATGAAATATGACTCCCCTGAAATCAACATGGTTTAGCCCAGGTGTAACTAAGTTCATACACTTAACAAGGTCTGGATCCAGCCCATTGTGGTTTGTTAGCCACTGAAATCACTTAGTCAACCAAATTGTATTTTATAATGTCATTTAGGTAACAATGCCACATCAGTGGTTGGAAGGAAACTTGCCTGTCAGTGCTAAATGTGCAGTCTGTGATAAAACTTGTGGTAGCGTACGGAGACTACAGGATTGGAGATGCTTGTGGTGCAAAGCTATAGTAAGTATAAATTCTATATCACATTGAACAATCTTATGACATGTTTCCCCCAATTATTCTAATTATGGATGAGCACAACACAAATAATTGTGGAAAATGTTTTTCTTAGCCATCACTGCTAAAATACTGCATATATCATATGCTTCAGACTCAGTAAAGACTTCAGCTATATTGACTGATCAGTTTAGGAGTTGAAACGAAACAATACATTTCCTTGTCATAATGAAGAATGAGTATGGACCAGATCACAGCGTTCTGAGGGTAGTGGCAACAAAGATCCAAAGCGAAATCCCCACTGCATACTGAACACGATGTGGGTGCGGGAAGGCCGTATACAAATTTACAATAGCAGGACTCCGCCTTAAGATTTTATATGTGGATAGGATGTAAAAGCATAAATCAGCCTTTACTCTATAATTTGCTTAAATCCCCCCTCCCACCTAGTGTACATACCATACACTTTCTTTCCCCGCAATCAGAAAGATTTCCTGAGGACCCAGGTACATGCTGGACATCTGAAGGACACGCATGCGCTGTCATCACTTACTGGCATTTTCAGCTCACAAAGAGTAGAAAACTTTCATATTTTACTAGCCTGGATCTAGTCACATATCCATATCCAGTGGAATAACAATTAAAACATAACATGTGCATACTCATTGTCAGTCTCTGGAAAGAAATAGCTGTTTTTAAAGTATTAAAATACAATAGTTGTTTCACCCCTATACAGTGCTGTGATCCCAAATATTCTATATCGTATACAGATCTTCCAAATGAACAACAGTTTTCAGTCCTCAAAAGTCCTTGCAAAAAAGTCTCTACTTCTTTAAATTTCTTAATGGTTCCAAGGATTAACACCTCGATTTCTCCATCAGCACAACACAGCATGTAAAGACATCAAAGAATAAACAATCTAATTGTGTAGCAGTCTTTTCCTGTGAGACACTTTGATATTGATATTGCACTCACATTGTTATTCTCTTGCTTCAATGTCGTATACAATAAACTTCAATCCTCTTTCTCCCCATCTCTCTCATCAAACATATGAAAAAAAGCCTAATTGTGTGGTATGTTTTATCCCAAAATAAGTCTAAAGGATAAAATATTGCACTCACATAGCCTTTTCTTTATATATCAGCATATCATAAGGAGGTAGTTCTTTCAGGCAACATTGTACTTCATTTCTTCTCCCCGTATCTCATATTAAGCACATGCAAAAAATAGAAAAACTATTTGTGCAGTATATTTCTCCACAACAATAAAGAAAATTGGAATACACTCACAATCCAATTTCTTGTGTATAGGCACATCAATATAGAGGTTCAATCTTCTTATACAGCCCCGTGATTCATCTCTTTTCTCCACATGTCAAATCTAATTCATAAAGGGAAAGAACAACCTAAGTGCGCAGTATTCGCAATAATGGAAATAGAAAAAACTGCACTCACAATTAATTAATCTTGAATCAAGGCACTTCAATATCTATTCACTCCTTCCACCGTTCCTCCTCCGATTATGTTCCCTTAGAAGTCATGAAGATCCAACAACCCAGCTTATAATAATTCCTTAATATTGTTAAAAAACCATACAATGGTAAAAATAATAAAACGGCTGCAGGGCACGTGTCTCTTAAAGCTTCAAGTAAGTCCAAACTTCTTGACTGGAGATCAATGTGAGCATGTTCTGGCACTGCTATCAACCTCCAACGCGTTTCAACAACGCATTTTATTTGGAGGGAAGTGGTTTAACCCCTTGGAACACCCCGCTGCTGCAGTGTTACTAGGGAGTGCACAAGGAAAAGGTTTTGATTATATATACTGTTTTTAAACAGTTTTTTCCTTCAAAAATATGTTGTTTCTTTGAAGTCTTATCTACATGACTCAATGCACCTATTAAGTAAACTCAACAATATTAATTGGGAATCTCAGATGGTGGAGTTACTCCAGAATTTTCTAAATTTTGTTACATGCTATGTTGTTTATTTTAAAACACAATAATTTTATGTTTGATTCTCGTATGTACCTCCAGGTGCTTGGCACCGCCATGGACACCAGATTCACTCCGAGTTTTGCCAACCTCTACATGGGTAAAGTCGAAGATGGGTATATCTGGGGTGGGCCATTCAGAGTGAGTCTGGTGCTCTGTTTTTTATTTGGGACACCCGTTATTTTTCAATTTTTCACTATGTTGAATTTTTTAACACTAATAGTTTAAATTTATAATTTTCTTTGAACTAGAGTGACTCCACCAATCGACTTTCTTGACCTTACCTTTTTTGTTGAAAATTCTACGGTGCAATCTAAGACGTTCATTAAACCAGTGGACGTCAACAACTTTTTGCACTTCAATAGTGGTCGCTATCGCTCCTGGGTACGCCACATACCCAAGGGACAACTGTGCCGCCTAAAACATAATGGCTCATCTGAAGTAACCTTCCTGTCTCAATCTCAGTTTTAGGTCCAGAGGATATCCAAATGACTTGCTGCAACAATCCTTGGCGGAGGTTGCAGCAATTGAGAGAACTGAATTCTATCGATAATTCTATCTCCTTCATATCCAAGTTTAACAGTAACACACGGTCAAAAACATTATCAATAAACATTTTTTAAATATTTTAAAGAGTGATCCTGCTCTCAAAAGAGTACTTGATTAAAAACCTAGAATAATACTTAAAAAGAATCAAAATCTCAAAAACATACTTGCTCCTAGTGAGTACAAAACCACTGTGACAAATGCGACTAACAAAATAACTGGTTAACAAATAGGCCTATGGGCTGCTTTAAATGCAGCAAAACTATATATATATATATATATATATATATATATATATATATATATATATCACACCGCTCTTTTACCTTAACGTCTTCAGTTACTCAGAAGCATTTTTCCATCAAACATTTTGCCAACTGTGATTCTAGATATGTTATTTATCTCCTTCAGTGTCCGTGTTCCCTACAATATGTGAGTTGTACGACACGGATATATATATATATAACTATATATCACACCGCTCTTTTACCTTAACGTCTTCAGTTACTCAGAAGCATTTTTCCATCAAACATTTTGCCAACTGTGATTCTAGATATGTTATTTATCTCCTTCAGTGTCCGTGTTCCCTACAATATGTGAGTTGTACGACACGGACACCGAAGGAGAGAATTCGAGAACACCAGAGAAACATAATTAATAGGTTTCCTTCACACAATGTCTCCAAACATTTAGATTTGGTGCATGATGGGAATCCTGTTGGGTTACAAGTCTTTGTGATTGATGTTATTACACCCACTAGTAGAGGGGGTAACAGATTTCGTATGCTTTGTCAAGAAGAAATTAAATGGATCCTACCATTGCAAACACTAATGCCCGATGGCCTGAACGAGGCACTTGAATTCACTACTCTTGGTTTTTTAAGTCAGACTGTATTTTTTTCTTGTTAACAAAAATAGTTCTCATTAATGTGATAATTAATTTATCTTGTTTGAATAATTTACTTTATTTTGTTTGGATTATTCCTATACCCTTTCTCCATTCATATTTTTATGTGATTTTATCCATTTATATTTTCCTTTTCTTTGTATTAATATATCTTTTATATATATTTGCATATTTATATTTATTAGTTCTCTGTATGTTGACCTCTTATATGTTCAACACATGTTATGTGTCTGACCATGTATTATTATCATCTTCCAAAATTATTTATTATACAACCAATTTGCCCTTCATAAATATAATCAATGTTATACATTTAATATTTCACTTTGTATCTGGATTAATTGTTATTTCAACGCTGATATCTTAAATTTTAATTATTTTTAGCTTGTATTGTTCAATTTATGTTTGTTTTGTGCAATTTTTGTTATTCCGTTTCTCTGCCTAATCTGTACAGCCGTTTGACTAATTAATGAGGCAGACCCTTTAAATATGCGGTAAGAAGCTTGGTATATTCATTGCTTGAAAAAGTGCCTTGACGGCATGAAATGCATCGCCTTTGCTCCTTAGGACACATGCTGGGACTTTGAACTGTCTATTATTTGGTCTCCTATGCAATACGAGCTGAATAACATTCGGTTTCCTATGCAAGTTGAGCCGATGCTCTTGATTGCTTTGAGACTTATTACACTTATTGCCGATAGCATCACTGGCATACTTAGGAAGGAGCTGAAATACCCACCCTCTGTCAATTACGGAGCTGTCCTGTATACCTCCATCTCTACCACATGTTACACCAGGGAGGACTGTTATCGAGCTCACTTTAATATTCATCTTGCAGAGGGTAAGCACCCTAAGACACTTTGCTCCACACTTTTGTTCCCCATGGATATATTTTACATCTTTGCACATTGGTGCTTATTGGGATCCATAACTCTAAAGTTTGAGTGTTTGTACCAGGCAGGCCACTTGTTACTTTTCTAACAGTGTGTGTTAAGTGCTATTACATATGAGACATTGCCACATATATTGTGGATTGACAGTTCTCTTACCTGATTGCACGTGTTCCTATTTTATATATATTTTATATATGTCTATTAAATAGTATTATATTTTATTTTATACCAAGGTTGTTTGTTTCATCCATCACAACATATTCTTTATTATTATTTTTATTATTTTTTGTAAAAATCTGCGCTGTAATTTCTCTATTTTTTTGGATTGCTTTCTCTTAGGTGGGTTCCTGTTATTTATAAGCTGTGTGATTTACAATGGTGGTAGCGCCATCTTTCTCTCTTTTTTATATTTTTTATATATGAACCCTTTTTTGACTGGCTGCACCACTTACCAATTCATTATTATTTTTCTATATTGATTAATACACTGTTGTGATGGCTAAATCTTTGGCTATTAATTTTGATAACCTGTCTGATAGATGTAAAAGACGTGAACAACTCTTTTATGGTCTGACTAATGTGATACCTACGGAACAATCTGATGATGAAATGACAACTTAAATGTCTCCACAAGTTCGAAGATTTACTTAAATCAGATAAGAGACACTCGCTGCAGAAGTATTTGGAGCATCAGATTGTTCCCAGAGGTCTACAGGTTCTAAAAACATTGTCTTTTTCTGATGTTCCTGAACTTTTAAAAGAGTGGAATTCCATATTGGATTCCTGCTCAGCCAAATTAATGCATCTCTTGATTAACTATAGAGAAACTAAACTTAGGGAAGTGACTACTGAAATTGAAGGTCTAAAAGGTGATCTTCAGTCTTTAGACTTTCAGAAGCCTCTAGAGCTAAAGAAAATGTAATGCAAGCCAAAGTTCTAGCCTATGATAAATTAATTATCAAAAGGAAACAAGACAAATTTTTAAGGGATACTAATGATTATAAACAGGACAGAGTTAGAACCTACAATAAGAAACCACATATCACGGATTCTTTGTATTTTTCTAATCCAAATTTAGGGTCTGATAGGGATAGTAACACCAGTAAATGTGAAAAGTGCAGGTAAAGGTTAAAATAATCAGTTTGATAAGAAAAAAATCAAAAATAAAAATAGGGATAAAAATGGGAATTTTAATGGTAAAAACGGTAATACGAATAGGCACTATGTTGAAAATAAAAATAAAAATGGTTATAACACAAATGATACTCACACTAGGGGTAATAACAATGTTAATACACCTAAGTTTGGCACAAATCCAAATGCCCCTAAACCAGATGTAAGTCACTCTCTTTTGTCACAAAATTTTAGTCAGGTTAATAATAAAGACTTAACCTCTAATATTTCACACGATATTGCACAACTGTCACATAATCTTTCATCCACAAGAGAATTCCCCAACTCTATACCTATGAGTTCCAAGGAATTGAACCTTGGAAGGGCCAAACCTAGGGATAAATCTAGCTTTACTAATAATTTTTTAGGAATGAGCCATCCACATTGGCTGAATCGTTTCGAGGCTCTGGCTCTGAGGTCTCCCAAAAGACCTCTAGAGGCAGAGGCTCTAGAGGAGGGAGAAAAACCCACAGACAAACAGGTAAAACTGACTTAAATCCACAAGGGATTTTTAATCTCTCTTGTAAAGAATTAACTGTGCAACAAGTATCCCTACTACAAAAAGGTCTTAGCTATGCTCCCAATATGGAACCTAGCGAGTTCGATTTGTTTATCGAGCTCAACAGATTCATTAGGGCACTTTGTCGTAAACAATTTTTTGCTCTTAAAGAGGGTATATCTCCCTCTGTATCCATGACTTCTAATGTATCTCAAATTTTTGATAAAGGTGATTGTGACTGTTTGGATATTCTTGAGGATTTGGCCTATGAGAGTGGTTCTTCTTCAGATTATCTGAGCTCTGATGGTTTAGGGAGAAGGTTTTTTAAAAATCCCTCAAATTTTTTCCCACTTCACAAAAAGTAGGTGCGATAGAACTTTTTTTATAAAAGTGTTTTTGCTGATTTTAAGAAAATGTGTGATAAAAATTCTCCATCTAACTCAGTAGGTAAGGGTAACCTTAGTAAGGGTGAGCAACTTGCTTTAAAACAACTTAAGAAAGACCCCAACATAATAATCAGACAAGCTGACAAGGGTGGGGGAGTTGTCGTTTTGGATAAATCTTACTATGTTAATGAAGCATTGAAGCAACTAAATGACACCGAATTTTATCAGGCCCTCCCTAAAGACCCTACAATTGAGTATTAGACTGATCTTAAGATATTTCTTTCCAAGGCTTTGGAACATGCCTTCATTAGTAAATCAAATTACATTTTTTATTTGTTTTAAACCCTGTAGTTCCAGTATTTTACCATCTTCCAAAGCTGCATAAGTTGCTGGTTGAGCCCCATTGATTTTTTTTTCTTAAAAAATATGTTGTTTTTTTAAAGTCTTATCTACATGACTCAATGCACCTACTGAGTAAACTCAACAATTTTATGTGGGAACATCACTTTATTTTTGACTCTCTGGACGTAAAAGCCCGTTATACCCACATTCCACACCTAGGTGGTGTGGAGACTGTGGGGGACTTTTTGAGGGGAGATGGTGGAGTTTACTCCAGAATTTTAAAATTTTTTGTTACAGGCTATGTTTTTTATTTTAAAACACAATTATTTTATGTTTGATTCTCGTATGTACCTCGAGGTGCTTGGCACCACCATGGGTACCAGATTCACTCCGAGTTTTGCCAACCTCTACATGGGTAAATTTGAAGACGAGTACATCTGGGATGGGCTATTCAGAGCGAGTCTTATTTATATTTATTTTAATTTTTATCCTTATATTCATTTTTATTTTTATTTATCTATATTTATTTTTATAATTATATTTATTTTTATATTTTATTATATATAATTTTTACATTTAGTATAAATAGTTTTCATTAATTCTCATTAATGTGATAATTAATTTATCTTGTTTGGATTATTCCTATACCCTTTTTCTATTCATATTTCTATGTGATTTTATCAATTTATATTTTCTTTGTATTAATACATCTTATATATATATTTGCATACTTATATTTATTAGTTCTGTGTATGTTGACATGTTATGCGTCTGAGCATGTATTAATATCCTCTTCCAAAATTATTTATTATACAACCGATTTGTCCTTCATAAACATAATCACTGTTATACACTTAACATTTCACTTTGTATCTAGATTAATTGTTATTTCAATGCTGGTGTCTTAAATTTTAATTATTTTTAGCTTGTATTGTGCATTTTATGTTTGTTTTGTGCAATTTTTGTTATTCCATTCCTCCACCCAATCTACCCCTTTAAATATGCGGGAAGAAGCTTGGGATATTCATTGCTTGAAAAAGTGCATTGATGGCACGAAACGCATCACCTTTGCTCCTTAGGACATGTGTTGGGTCTATTATTTGGTCTGCTATGCAAGCCGAGCTGAATAACCTTCGGTTTCCTATGCAAGTTGAGCCGATGCTCTTTTGATGGCTTTGATGCTTATTACACTTGTTGCCAATAGCATCACTGGTATACTTAGGAAATCAGAAATTGTGGGGCCCGGGACAAAATATGCCTCTTTCCCCCCGAATGGATATATATATATATATATATATGACAAATAAAAAGCGCACCTGCTTATAAGTCAATCCAAATGGTGCAAGGTCAGTTTAAAGTAATATACAAAAAAGTGGATTATGTATCCACCAACCAGCACACAAACAATCAAGAAAATGTATAGCAAAAATAGAAAAACTTTTATTGTTGGGCACAAACAACTAGCACCATCAAAATAGTCTCAGTCAATGAATCAAAAAGTGCAAATGCAGCAAAAAAGCAGCCTCATAAGCATCACATAACATAGAGCTTCCTAGCCAGCAAAAACTGTATCCAAATCCAAAAAAGAGAGTTGCCACAGCAAAAATTGATGTCTAACATGTCACAAGATATAAAACATATAAAAAAAGACAATATTGCACGTGGACTCAAGAGGAAGTGCCAAAAGTAGGAAGCCACAGGATACTTATGATGTCCTTAGAGGTCCCAACAGCTGTTTCGGCAGCCACACCATCATCATGGGGACTTGTGAGGCAAACGAGTCAAACGAGGTACAAGAAAGCTGCAGTAAAGACAGAGTGATAAAGACAGTATAAATACCTTTACTGATTACAAACGAATATCCATCAGCTGTGTACAGGGTTCACGTGACCGGATTCTCCCACGGAGCACAGATTAATGTCACCTAGCAACCAGGCAAACATCCGCTGATAGCGGCGTCGCCCCATTGCCATAACACCACCAATGCTCCACAGGAAGCCCGAACCACTGCAACGCGACTGGCCGCACTTAGGAGATCAGATCTACTATAGGGGAAAACCTTTTAAAATAATACACACCATAAAAACCAATATCATTAAAAATGAACATGAACGCACATATATCTAAATGCATCCCTACAAAAAACAATTAAGGCTGCATTCTTCATTTAACCCATTAGGGGATAAGGCATTAAAAATATATATATTCTGCCTCCTTTTGCAATAATAATTTATCCCTATCGCCTCCCCTTCTCAGGGTTGCGATCTGGGCTATGGGCATGCATTTAAGTGTCTTCATAGGATGTTTAAACTCATAAAAGTGGCGTGCCACTGGTGGCGTCTTAGAATCAACCACAGTGTACTTTTTCTTTATAGAGGACCTATGGAGTGCCATGCGCTCTTTCAATGTCCTTATCGTCTTTCCTACATATATTTTGGGGCAGCTACATAGCATATATTTTAGGGAACTGCATAATAATACGTAAACAACGTAACAGCTGTCGCATGTGAGTCTGTTCCTAATCACCACTTCCTTTTGAGTAATAGGGTCAGTAAACTTCTCGCCAGTTAACAAATAAGTACAATTAAGACATCCACCACATCTAAAGACTCCACTCCCAGGTGATAGCCACATACGCGGCTTACTGGGAACAATATCATTGGTCACTAATCTATGCCTGAGATTAGAATTTATATTATATAAAATGCCAATGTTTGTATATAGCCCGTTGCAAGATGTAGGACATATTAGAAAAAGTGGTACAAAACACAGATCTATTTGCAGTATCAACAGGAGTCCGCTTGCTAAACAGCGTGCTCCTATCAAGTGCCAAACATTTATCAATAGTTTCCTGGACCTCCCTTAGTCGGTAGCCACGGGACACAAAGCGCCGTCCCATCTCATCCAATGACATTCTCAGTTGGTCAGGATTCGAAGTAATTCTGACTACCCTGATCATCTGCAAAAAGGGTAGTCCGCTTTTAAGCGGTCCAGGATGAAAACTATCAGCCATGAGCAACGTATTCCGATCAGTGTCCTTTCTGTATAATTGAGTCATTAGAACCGAATCAGTCACTTTGATAAGTACATCAAGAAAGTTAATGCTGGTCTCACTGTGATTCAATGTAAACTTAATCTTATGGTGCATCGAATTGAGCTTGTCCACGAACCTCACTAGATCCTCTTCAGTGCCAGTCCAAATCAAAAACAGATCGTCTATGAAACGAACATAAAAAAATATAAATTGCGAAAAAACTAAATCCTGAAGAATGTACTGTGACTCATAGTGATGCATATAGAGGTTGGCATACGATGGGGCCATATTGGACCCCATCGCAGTCCCACAAAGCTGCAAAAAAAATTGATTTTCAAATAAAAAATTCCTGGTAAGTACTAACCATATAAGGCCAAGGAGAAACTCAATTGGAGGACCATCATAATGATTAGAGGCTGACAATATTTCTTCAATGGCTGAAATTCCTGATTCATGGGTGATATTAGTGTAGAGACTGGTGACGTCCAAAGTCATGCATGGTGTGTAGTCGGTTCAAAAAATCGGTAGTATCACGTATGTAACTGCCAGTATGTTGCACTGTGGATTGCAAAAAGAAATCAACAAACTGTGACAGGGTTTGACATGTTTGACATAAAGAGCCCCTGGACGAGATGATAGGGCGTCCAGGGGGATCAATCAAGGTTTTGTGCACCTTAGGAAGCACGTAAATGATAGGAATTTTTGGGTGGTCCTGTTTTAGAAATCTTAGTGTCTCATCAGAGATCCAATTATTGGTACATGCTAGGCTAAGATACGAATCTATCTCCTGCTTACACTTCAAAGTGGGATCAAATTGCAACGGAAGGTAACACTCAACATCTGCTAACTGTCTCTTAATCTCCTGGATATATTTACCCTTGTCCAATACTACCACCGCTCCGCCCTTGTCGGTGGGCATAATAACAATATCAGGATTATCTCTTAACTATTTAATGGCTGACTGTTCAATATTGGACAAGTTAGAGAAATGTATCCTACCTGAGTGTCTCGTTTAACAAGTCTTATAAATGTGTCTATAGACGGATTCATGGTAGGCGGTTCGAAGGTGGACTTAGGTTTCAAAACATGGCAGGCGGGGCAGAAATTTGATCACCAAAAAAGTCACGTAATTTGAGTTGCCTCTGAAATTGATATAAATCTACCTCTATATCAAACATCTTAGGCCTATGTGTTTGTACAAAAGACAAACCACGGCTTAATACGTTTATTTCAATAGGGGTCAACTGATAATCTGACAAATTAAAAACAACTACTTCCTGTAATTTGTGTGAAAGCCTCTGCCTGTGGCGCTTGTGCCTGCGGCCACCCCTTCTCCTCTTCATTGTCCTCGTGCCCCACTCCTTGTGGGGATCGCATCCCTTAAAAAAGGCTGTCCATGAGTTTTATAGGAACCATCTGAATCACTCTGTGATATAACAGAGTCTAAGTCCGTAAACACAGTGTCACGTCTTTGGCCTCTATTGGAGTGGTGACTAAATCTAGGACGTCCCGAAGAGCCACCATAGAACCAACCATACACCTTGTTTTCCTTATAGTCATCACGTACAATTTTATACTTCTTTTTAAAAATCAGCAAATCAGACTCAAAACGCTGCACAGTCTCATCTAATTTGGCCATCCAAACAACAGTAGTGTCAGAGCGTAAAATAGGCATGCCAGTACGTTCAAGTTCAGTAAGTTCACTGTTAATACCATCAATGTCCATATTTACTTTTTCTATGGTTAATACCATTAAATCTATTGAGCATTGATTTAAAATTTGACACCAATTCCTACAAAAATTTCTGTCCATTCTACCAACAGTAGGCTGGTTCTTAATTCGGAATCCTTTAGGGATCAGACTGTCCGTATGATGCATCCACCCATCAGATATATATAC
>WWET01007439.1:7113-21971 GCA_011038615.1 Limnodynastes dumerilii
GGGGGGGTGAGGAAGAGGAGTGGGAAATGACTTGAATTGAGAAATGATAAAGAGAAGAGGGAGGGGTGATGAAAATGGAGAAATGAGTAGAGACGGGGAGTGATGAACAGGAGGGGGGTAGATGGTGAAGCGGCTAGAGAAATGATAAAGAAAATGGAGAGGGGGAGGTGATGAATGAGAATGGGGTGATTAACTGAGAGGGGGAGATGAGAAAGTGGAGATGAATGGGGAGGGGGACATAATAAAGAGGAGGAGGATGATGAAGGGGATATTGAAATGATAGAGAATAGGGAGGGCGAGATAGTGATAATGGGGAGGGGGAGATGATAAAGTGAATGGAGAAGCGGAGATGATGATGGTATAGAGGTGGTATATATGGTACACAGTTCTTTGTTTTTAGCGTTGTGTAAAAAAATATTATAAACAACTGTTCACGCATTTTATTGAGTCAATTTAAACTACAGCACCTCACTTTCTTCAGTTATGATTAATACAATAGAATGGACTCTCGCCAATTTAGAAATGTCCTCTTTTTATCCTTTTAAATGCAACATGCCCCCCATGTTGGCCACGTCCCTAATACAACACTGGGGTGCTGCAACATGTTCTTGCTCAGGGCACCATGGCAGCTAGCTACACCTCTGGTAGTAGGTCATTTACGCTATCTACGTATCAGGTGAGTAGATTGTCTTTGTGCGGTCTGGGTAGTTTAGTTTAGGAGAGGTGGCCTTAAGCAGCCTAGGGAAGTGTTTAGGTAGAAGTGGTAAGAGGAGAGATTTAGAGTAGGTGGGGAGAGACATTGTTCGTGTAGTTACCTTCTTAAGAAGGAAAATATGCACCGTTACTTAAGAAAGCCCTATGGTTCCAGAAAACGGGGGCGAGCAGACGGACAGTGGTCCAATGTATCTATGTTCCTTTTTTTTATCTTCATTTTTCAGCTGCATTTAGCACTTATCATTGGACTCTGCTCTATTCGTCGTTTACTTACAATGGCGTTTTTTACATACCAACAGTGATTCACCACCAGCACAATTTTTTAGACTTATACTTAAGTTTTCACACATTCCATTAAATGGTTGGGAGCCCTTATTTTACTTATAAGACTGCAGCAGTTGTGTGAATGCTATAATTTGGAAAAATGTTCCTTGTTTTCTATATATATTTACAGATAGATACACAGGTATGGAATGGGGCGGATATGTTTACTTATTTATAATAGTTAATTAAAATTATGATTTATTTTATTTTGTTTTTTATTAATTATTAATTTCTGTTAGGATGTTAAAATTATTAAATATTAACATATACATTTGTACATTTTAGGAGTTTTGGCAATAAATCTAAACTTCTCAGTGCTGAACAACATCCCTGACTTTGACATACACCCTGTATGTCCACACCCAGTTCACTGCTACCAGACAGGCTGAACAGAGTGAAAGTTGGGTAAGTATTATGGTTATTTTTTTAACTACATTCATTGTTTATATGGTAGGAAATGTATACATAGGCATAGCTATAGTAGGTGCAATGGGTGCGATTGCTATGGTGCCCAGTGGCTTAGGAAGTCATCCAGCCAAGCAACCAACCCACTGCACCACACCATCATTAGACCAGGAGCTGCCACTGGCTGTTTGGTAAGCAGTGCTGTGTAATCTATCTCCGCAGTGCTGCTATAGAGAGTCACTGTGAATGGAGTCCATCCACCATGACCCTATATATAAGTGCTGCAGAGGTAGACTACACAACACTGATTAGTAATCTTGAACAGGTATCCATTTCACAAGAGTTGGGCAGCACCTGCCTCTCTTCATATATTTCTCAGTCACTAGTGACTATGGGCCAGATCCAGAACTACGGCTGTCTTCCACAAACAGCTGTAATTCAGTTAACAATAGCTACTGCGTATGCGTAGTAGCTATTGTACGTAATCGGCGTATCTACGCAATCTACGTATCGAAACAATACGCAGATTACGTACAATAGCTACTACGCATGCGCAGTAGCTATTGTTTATTGAATTACAGCTGTCTGTGGAAGACGGACGTAGTTCTGGATCCGGCCCAATGTCTGTAAGGTATGTGTCCCTAAGATATTTAGTCTGTATTGTATTGCATTTTTATGATGAAATGGAATTTGTATAGTGGAGACTAGAATGCTGCCTGTATTGTATACATTTGCTTTCTTTTATTGTGGTTACAAGATTGTGTTTTATGATGTTTACATGGATACTATAATCTAGAAACTCTAATGACAAATTGTTAAACAGGTAGGCGCAAATTAAAAGTTTGCAGGGAGGCGCCGAACATCCTAGCCCCGGCCCTGTCCAGGACCAATGGGAGACCATCTGAAGACAAAGACCAATGGAGAAGCGAATATCAGCAGAGGATTGAAATCGCTCCAATCAAGCAGGAGTTCGGCGGCCCTTTTCATCTGTGGACTTTAAATAGACTTTGATTTGGGACATTGGGACACTTCTTCTTCTTCTTTTCCTGTGGGACGTTTGGATTGACGTCTTGTCCGCCGGTTGGATGCGCTGCGATTGTTGCTGTTGGAATCTGTGCCTTGTCGTTACCCTGTACTACTGAGTAAATACGGTTTCATAAGTTGAAACGATCTTTCGCATCTGTGCTATTTTTCGGTATTGCGATCCGAACTTTCGGATCATAGCGGTTAATTACGTACTGGTCCACGGGCAGTACTTTTGGGGTACTTATTTAATACACGGTATTAACATATCAGCGTCAGCATGTTAATCCTTAATCCAGCATGCTGCACTGTAGCCGGTGAAAAAAACATACAGAAATAAATTTACATACATGTGTGCATAAAATAAACATTTTAAATTCATAATATTGCCCCTTACTCTGTAAAATTATGACAGGTGGCCACACTGTTTATAACAAAATTTATTGTAAACTAAAGTGTGTTGCGTAAAATAAAATAAAAATATTTCTAACTCACCATTTACCTGTCATCATTTTTGAAAATAGTTGCTTGTAGTTTCTTTTTTCTTTGCAGTTAATCTTTTCCTGTTGCTTGAAGAATCTTGTCCGCTTGCTTGAAGAAGATGTTCTGGTCCTTCGGCCTTTTCTGGCACTTGCCCCGTCCTCTTCTTTGGCGTTGCTACTAATGACCATTCGGACACTAGAGAGCACCCTTTTATAGAAATTATGGCGTCATAAATGCTAGAGCGCTCACTAGAGCCCACTAATGTAAATGACGACCTGTTTTTTATTTTTCCACCGGCTACAGCGCAGCATGCTTAGAAGTCTTAACATGCTGACGCTGATATTATTACAAGGCTCAGCAAAGCTGAGCCTTGTACTTCTATCAGCGCAGCCATGCTAAGCATTCAAAACATCCTGCACTTAGGTTTTTTATTTTAACATAAAGCGAGTTTTCAAAGATTTACCCTTTAAAAAATCGTTGCATATAGACGGGAATTAGACGGGAATTTAAATTCGTGGGTAAAAAGCGACTGTTAATGAATATCGTGTGTAATAAATAAAAAAATTTCATCACTCACAGTTTGATGTCTTCTTTCTTCGTATTTTCTTATTGCAGTGAAGAATTTTCAGCAATTGATTAAAATATTCATCTTGACTGAAGTCTCTGATGGCAAGGTTCCATACTTTAGATGATGACAGGACGATGACCATCTTCTCCTCTGCATCCAGGCTGCTTCAAATTACGCTGAGGTCTCTAGGGGGCAGTATTTTTATAGTGGAGATGACGCCTATATGGCGGAGATATGGCATACGTCACAAGCTGGCCGGCCCCTTTAACGTACTGGCCAGCGTACGTAACTATCGTTACGTATACCGGCCAGTACGCTAACTTAGCTATGATGTCCGCATACACGCAGAGTACGTAATTCCCCAGACGTCCGTAGCCCAGGATCTGGGCCACTGTAAGTATGTTAAAGAATTTTAATGAATAAAGAAAGATTTTGAAATACTACTCCAGATTGGTGCACTTGTTTCCTTGTCAAGGAGAGGGACAGAGGGAATGCATCTACATGTGTGCCGTGTTCCATCCTGGAACATCGAAAAAAGAATTATTCGCATTACAAGATCAGCACCTTGAACAGAGTCAGCAGTAGAATCTGTTCAAAGATTGGCAGCATTACCAAGAAGAGGCTGATGATTACCAATGACAGCAGGAGACAGAAATACTATGAGACAGCAATGAAGAAACCACACTGTGGTGAGGCAGAGACTACTCTTAAATTGTTTAACAAATAGACCTGCTTCAATTACACTTATACCTATATTGACTGAGATAACTAAATGTGATGAACTGGTTTTAATAAGGAGATCATGGTTTATAACAGGGACTAGCATGGCAAGAATAATTTCACGTTCTTTAAGTGTGCATAAAAAATAAAAATAGTATTGCACACTAAACATATAGGGGTAGATCCAGAACTACGTTTGCCGTACGTTTATTCGCGTAGCGTATTTTTGTGTGCGTACATTCTATACACTCCCCTAGGCACACCCCTTGAACGTACGTATTTTGTGAAGATACGCTTTTCAAACCCTACCTTAATTTTTGCCAACGTAACCGCAGTGATCCGCACACGTACGTATGGGCAACACGTATTTATGCAGCTAAGCACGCCCATACTGTACACTTTAAATACAATCCCCCGCCTACTTAACGTATTTCAAAGTATTTTGGACTCACGTAAAATTGGCACGCCCACACGTAAGTATTTACGTGACACATACATGGATGGGCCATACGTTCACAATTACGCTACGTTACTGAGCGTATTTTCTATGGTGCGCATGCACAGTACTTACCAAAAGGCGATTTTACGTCTCCGCCACGCGTAAATTCGCTCACAAGTGTTGTTCTGGATCTGGGCCATATTTTGTATGTTTAGAAGAGATGATGCTGTGTACAGTATACAATAGATTGTACAAGGCATATTCTCATTCTATTTTTGGTTACAGTACCTTGTAATCTTTAGTTGTGCTCTACACTGCTACAGTCCCATAGTACTAAGGTTCTGACTTACATAGTATTATTGGATCATATCCAGAATTAAGAGAAATTTATGCATACACTGAGTTTTAAGATGCTAGTGCTCTCCCATGACATTACCCTCACATGGACAGAATTTAGCTGATTTGCATGTCCATAACCATGCCTTAACTTTTCCACACAAATCTTTGTGCATACATGAGGCACTGACATGCTAAAGTGCCTAAACCAGCCTATACTATACAATGTAAATAAATGGTACAGCAATGTGTAACCATGTCTGACTCTGAAGCTTTGTCAGTGGTTTCTCCCAGAAATCCTGAGAATGGAGGGGGAAATGTGGACTAATCCATTTACAGCAAGAGAATCAATATGGCTTCCATTCATGGAATGAGAACTGCAGTGTGACAACAGAACCATAATCATTGGACACAGCTCTGAATCAGCTGCAGCTATGAGGTTTGCTGAAAAGCATCAAGTATTTGCAATCATTTTGGTGGCTGCATACACCTCTGACTTGGAAGATGAAAATGAAAGAGAGTGGATATTTCAATCGTCCCTGGCAATGCGAAAAGATTATATCCAACTGTCACCATATAATTCAGTTTGGCTCCACAGATGACCCATTCCTGCCTTTGAGTGAGCAGCAAGAATTGGCTGATAATTTGAGTGCAGAACTGCACAAATACACAGACCGAGTGTTAAGACACTCCGGGTTTACCTGGGGAGTACCGGAGTTGTCCAGAAGAAGGTATGCGTGATACTCCGGTTTTACCTGGTGAGTACCGGAGTGAATACTGGGAGGACAGGAAGAGTGAACGAGCAGGTTTCCGGAGTGCGGAGTCTTACCTTCAGGTGCTTTTCACCAGGGCCCCTGATGGTGGAGATGGACTTGGGCGCCCCCTGAAGGCGTGGTTGCGCCGCGTTGAACCTTGTCTCGTAGGAAAGGAAAAATAAGACACCCAACAGTGAACCAGGAGAAGACTAGAAGAACAAATATACAAGTGGGAACAGAGCCGGTTGGAAGAGACCAACCGAAGACAAACAACAATTAACACAAAACGTGGCACAGAGGACAAAGCGGATCACGGTACAGAACAGGACAAACTAGGGCTTACGCACACACTGGCACACAGAGGAATCTCCAGGGAGATAACACACACTAGCAGCCAGGTAAGTATAGGATAACTGGGAAGGTAAATACGAATAGGAGGGAGAACCAGGGTAAGGGTAAACGCTAGGTGAAAGGTGGGATGGAATCAGGCAGGACAGGAGGGCAACCAGAAATCAGTTCACTAGGCAAGCAAAGCAAGACATTAGGCACACAAGAGTAAGCAAGACACTAGGCACACAAGAGTATAGCAGGTCACAGATCCGACAGGCAGAGTCTATAACCGGCAGAGAGGAAGTGACAAGGTGGGATTTAAATAAGGGCAGCAAGAGGGTGACTGGTGCAGACAGTAATACTCCTGAATGAGGAGGCGCTTCCCAAAAGGACTGAGAATGCCTCCAATGCAGCATAGATACTTAGAGCGCACGCCTGAGAGAGACACGGCATTCACGTGGCTGGTAACTATGAGGCCGTAACTAGGGGAGCCGTCGGCCAGGAGAGGAACTGCAGCCAGCGCCAGAGCGGGAGAACAAGGGATCGGCAGATCGGAGGTTGGGACGGACGGATGCCGGCAGTGGGCAGCAGGGAAAAGGTAAAGAGAAGAGAGAAAAGGCTCCCGGAGGTGAGTAGGGTCGTGGACCGAGGAGAGGAACCTGGCTGGCATGAGCTGATGGCGGGCGGAGGAAGCAGGATCGCGGCCATGCCTAACACCGAGGCCAATTCCAGAATACAGAGTTTAAGGATCTTTTAAATGCAGTCAAAAAAACAGTTTTCCAATTCTACTTAATATTTAACTATCTAAAAAATAAATATGACAGCTAATAGCATCTTTTCAGGGTTTGTTACAGGACTAATATGTTTATAAATATCCATGTTATAGCTGTATTTTTCTTTTTGGTACCTACAATAGTCACAGTATAATGGCTATGTATATTGTTAATATGGATAATCTGCTGTTCGGTGCAGCATTTGTTACCAGCTATACACCAGTACTATATTATAATGATATAATAATCAATAAGAACAATTCTTTACAGCCACATCTACTGCGTATGCATTTTATAAAACCTTATATTTAGCTCCTCCTTTTTGTTGTCTGCAGAAATCTAAAAATAAAGCTAGTTAAATACATGATTCTATCTGATTTCATTAATTAAAACAAAATATGGATCTAAAACCAAGACACTGGGGTTGGTGCTCATATCTATTTTAAAGTGTGTGTGTGTGTGTCTGTGTGTCTGTGTGTGTGTGTGTGTGTGTGTGTGTGTGTGTTCTGATTTTTATCACATTGTGGGGACTGGAATCTGTTTACACAGTCACGTCGTGGGGACCTCTTGTGGTGTGGGGACCAAAAAGCTGGTTGTGTGTGTGTGTGTGTGTGTGTGTGTGTAATTTGGTAGTGGTATATAAATAATAGTAAGAATATACATATTTCTGCTTTTAGTACTTCCTAGGAAATCTCTCATCCCTAAATGCCTACATTTTGTTTCTATCCCATTTGGAAAATATAACCTATCATTTGCAAAATAAAGAATACAAAATTTCACATTTATCCACCCATTTTACATAAATTGGGCTGTTCCTCCCAAGTCTTTCTGTTTGTTGCTGTCATCCTCTCCCATCACCTTTCCCCCGGATGACGACCAACCTCACCAACTAAGCCCTTCTCCATTAAAAAAAACAACATTTGTGGTACCTGTTTATTACCTTATGTGTCATTGACATCAAAGGCTTTTGTAATGCTACCTATTTTATTTTATTGTTATACCTCTTTCCTGTATACATTTATTCCTGATTGTACCTTAGAGAAAAAATCCACTAATAAGCAATTATCCAACTGTAGAGCACTGAGAGGCTAAGAGTAGTGGATTTATGCAACCCTACCATTAGGGCTACAGATTGATAAATGTTAAAACTATTAATGTTATTATTCCTATTTAACATTTTAGTTAAAAATTATATTAAATAACAATTTAACTTTAAGCTACTGATCATGCATAATCTTTCTGGAATATGCTCAACTATTTCATGTCTTAACTTTCCCTGTGTTGATCAAATTGGATATTGCTGGAACCACAGTAATATCGGTTAAGGGTTCCGGGTAAAAACATATTACAAAGCTTCATATTTTGTAGTTTATTATAAAGCTAGGCTATAAAAAATACCGGAGTGTACAATTTTATAGCATTATAAATTAAAACACCCCTTTCTCTTGGGACAATACATGTGGATTTTATAATATACCTGGAGTTACCCAAAGCATGCAAACTGGCAGCTGGGATCTGATGTTTAAAGAGATTTAAGGTAATGTCTGAGAATCACTGAACGCCTCTATTGATGAGGTAACTATGAGTCATTTCAGAGCTGATATTGCATATGTGCCATTGTGCTGTGTTCCTGTGATCTTTCAACTTCACATTATCAGTAACAGATTTATATTTAATCAGTTTGAGGTCATGAAATGTCATTTACAAGTCCCTACATATTCGTATTCAAAACAGTTTTTATTTTATTTTATGCGAATAAATACAAATGCCCTCCCTCCTCAGCGATAAAAAGACCATGGACCAATTCCAGAGCTAAGAGGGAACTGCGTGTGTAACTCATGTCGCACGCAAGAACCGCACAACCACTTTATGCAAGTCTCATCCAGAAGTCTGTCCTAAAACGGTTAAGACACTCCCACCCAACGGAATACGTTGTCTGCACGCTGAGTGTGAGCGTACAGGGTTAGTAATGTGAATGTCTGACGGTCCTGTGGATTGTGCGTGCATATGGGGTGTGTTGTGTTTGCATGCGTTTTACAGTTCTGCAAATAAAAGGAAAGGGCTAGATTCAGAGCTGAGCTTCCATCTGTTTTTCAAAATCGTAGCCAAATTGAGTGAGCACTGCGCTTGCTCACAATGGGAGCAAACACAGAAAGACAGGCGCAAGGCTGCCCATCCATCTGTGTCTGCAGCCACCTCTACTGCGCTAGTGGAACGGGGTATTCCACGCTATTTAAATGAGAAAAAGTCAATCCGCAGTAGTGGTGTACAGTGTCTGCGTTTCTGCCATTAAGGGTCTGGAGGAAGGTCACTGTGAGTTTAAAAATTTTTAATAATAAAAAATCCTGTAAATTAAAATGTAAAAAAAAAACATGTCTACAAAAAAAGTAAAAAAAAAAAACTAAAATACAAATGTCCCAAACTACAAGAACTTTTGCTGGCAGAAGTACAACAGAAATTTATGCCACTGCTACTGGACTTTTACCTTAAACCTGTGATTCAGGCGCAGTCGGCGTATCTTAAAGACACCTCACATTTCTTAAGGATTTTAAATAACTTCTCCTATCTGTCTGACAAATGCATTATTTGCACTATTGATGTGGTAAACCTATACATGAGTATACCACATGATGCAGGTATCACACTTAGTGGCAGACGCCGCCGCACTTACCTGACCAAGAACCGTCTGTCAGTGACTCTCCCACGTCATGTCCGTGCTCCAGCCTTCCAGAGGTGCCACTCCCAATAGTGACAGCCTCCTGCACTGTGTCCATTACAGCATGTATGCAGCATTGTCTGGGAAATAGGCACCTGCACCACTATCCTCTGGTCCATGGGCATCAACCATCTTGCCTCCTGTCTTGTTATTCCCAGCAGTCACTCAGATACTGCCTCTGCAGCACACATGAACCCTCCAGTCAATCCATGCACTGGGCGGGCTATTTACCTTTACCTTTGCCCCGATCCCTCAGTGCCAGAACAACTTGGTTCTTCAGGTGCCTGGTTCCAGCCTGTCCTGCATCCAGCCTGTCTTGCATCTAGTCTGTCTTGCATCCTGCTCCCTGAATCCCTTGCTATTGAAGCCTGCTTCGCCAAGCTCACCAGCATTACCTGCACTATAGCTACCAGCATTACCTGCACTACAGCTACCAGCATTACCTGCACTACAGCTACCAGCATTACTTGCACCTCTGATACCAGCCTGCCTGCTATCTAGCAGTCCACTGCCCAGTCAAGTCTCTGGAGCAATCTTGTCCAGTCCAGAAGTCTGCTGTCCAATCCAGTCTCTGGGGCAATCCAGTCCAGTCCAGCAGTTCGTTGTCCAGTCCAGTCTCTGGAGCAATCCAGTCCAGTCCAGCAATCCGCTGTCCAGTCCAGTCTCTGGAGCAATCCAGTCCAGTCCAGCAGTCCGCTGTACTGTCCTGATCCTCCTAGTTCCACCTATTTCGTATGCACAAGCACTACCTCCAGCCTCCCAGATTCCACTACGTTGCCTGTCGTCCTGCATGCCCCTCGAAACCCGCCACTGATCCCAAACATACCCAGATCATGACAGCAGGTTTACAAGCAAACAAAAATATTGATTAAAAATAATGCTACCTATACAGGTCCACCAGCTGATCTTTTTGTTTCTTTATTAAAGATGGTCTTGAACTGCAATTTTTTACATTTGATGGAGGTGTGTGCCTCCAGCAACAGGGCTGCGCGACGGGGCCCAATGTGGGCCCAATTCTTTCATAAACGAGCCGCCAAATGTTTGTGGCCTGTTATTACCACCGATATGTCAATCTCAACTTTGAAGGATTATTCGTTATTGACTAGTCATACCAGAGCCCGCAATCTTAAGGATGTACTATGTAAAAATGATGTGATGAGTCAAGATAAACTACAGTGCAAGACCTTTTTGTCTCATCAACCTGGGTGCTATAGATGCACTGGGTGTGTTACCTGTTCTCAAATGATCATTGGAAGCTCTTTTCAACATCCCAGAACTTGCAGTTCACATTGTATTAAACAGGTAAACATAAGCACCATGAAATTCGTAGTATATGTTATCCTCTGCCTCTGCGGGTTAATCTATGTGGAGACCATTAGAAAGTTAAAAGAGAGACTCACATTACATCGTTCAGTGATCAAAATGCCCTGGAAGGAAGAAATATAGACCAACCTGTAGCCAAACATTGGCTTCTAAGGGACATAAATTGTCAGATATAAAGTGGATAGGCATAGAACATGTGCCCCCCCCCTTACCCATGGAGGTGATTGTGATAACTTATTACTGCGCAGAGAAAACGCTTGAATTTTAAGACTTAGTGCTGTAGCTCCCTCTGGGCTTAACGAGCAGCTTCCTTTATCGTGTTTTCTTTAGTAAGACTAAAGGTCTCAAAACATTATATTGAACTTTTTTGCATGTTAGTATTGTCTTGAAATGAGCTTTGTAGAACCATTGATGTTTGTTTACATTATTTGTTTGCATTTGGTTTCCTCTTCTTTAACTGTTCAATAACAAGAAGCATACTTGTTTTTAATTGGTATGTTGGATTTTTGTTTAGGGACGCCCCTGTTGCTATGTTACCCTGTGGTCAATGATTACTGAGTTTCGACGTTCACAGCGTCCATTGCCTAGCAATGGGTATAGGAAGAGCTGCGATACTGGTGCTTCCGGTTTGAGGCAGCGTGCGCGCCAATGGGGACCAAACAGTGGTGAGTCTATACCAGTTTTTTATGTATCTGTATAAGTATTGTCTATTGCTTTGCTCTGTTCACATGTTGTTAGCTGAAACCCTGATGATTTTCATCAGGGTTTCAGCCCAGGAGTAACTTTACTCTCTTATTTTAAGTACCTTCTTAAGTCTGAATCAGGCCCTATGTTCAGCCAGTCTTATAGCCCCTCTTTTGTCCACCAAGTTTTATTGCCCCAACTTTGTGTGCAGTCAGTCTGATTGCCCCCTCTTTCAATTTAACCTTCTAACCTTATTGCCCCTCCTGTGTCCAGCCAGTCTCATTGCTCCCCACTTTATTTGTGTCCACTCAGCCTTATTGCCCCTCCTTCTGTCTCCAGCCAGAATTATTGCCCCTCTATATGTGAAAATAAGATGGTTAATCTATGCAGAATAACATACCATACATTTGTATAATAAAAATTACAAAGTTTAATAAAGAATTACATAAAACATTAGACAACAATGTTTCAAATATTATGCCTATAGTATAAATGAACCCTGCAAGGATTTGAGATATAGTTAGGCAGATAAAAATGTGCACATTTCACTAGGTCCAGACCTTTTATAATAAATTGCTGGAATAAGCTTTTAAGGGAGTCACCTTGAGAGTAGCATTAAGTTCTCAATATATGAGGTAGCCAATGATAGTACAATAGCATGGGTGCTAGCTAGAAGGTAATTATGTATCCAATGGGTTATTGAGATGAATAAAGGCTCCGGATATAACTGGAATTATGAAGATATATGCCAAGGATAGCAAGGAGAACAGTCTCAATCAATGTTGCTCTGAGTAGTTGAGAGCTCGCCTTATTGGCAATGCCACGGACTAAGGCAGATTATCAGTCGGCTCAAATATGAGGATGAAATTTCTACAGTGGCAGACACTGACCGCCAAATAACGTTGTGTAGGTCAGTGAGGTGTAGAGAATGCGTTATTAGACATCGGCTGGATAGATGCGTCCTGCACAACCACCGATACCTCAATTAGTCAGATGATGGTCCGGACGGCACTCGGTCCACGTGGGATTCATAATACTCATAAATAAATAAATAAATAAATAAATAAATAATTAATTAATTCTTCATCCTTGAACAAAGGATGAAGAATTATTTATTTATGAGTATTTATGAGTATTATGGATTAATCTTTTTCAACTTTTTTCAATTTTCAACTTTCATCTAAATATGATGCCTCATGGACTCATATTCTCATATATATGTATTTACACTAAAATTACTTCACTATTATTATTATCATCCTTATTACTTATTCACTGATAATTTGAATATATATTGTGGTTCTTTATGACTATTATTATCTGATATATTAATACTAAAGGCTATTAATTATTCAATAACAAATGTTCTAAATTCCAATATTGCAGTTTTTTATAATTTTTATAATTCTTATTTATTTTGTTTTATTTTGTTTATATATTTAAAAAAAACTCTTTATGCACACAAGATCTATTGTTCAGAGACCTAATTATTAATAACTATTATTATTTTTATTATTTTTGCTACTATGTAACGTATTAAAAAATACCTTCGGTATTCCAAAACAACAGATGCCTATAAAACTAAATTTATGATTAAGTGTTTGTTTGCAAATAACTATCCATCTAACAATGTGATGATACAACCTAAGTATTTATTTTTAACTGGTGCATTTTTGATTTATATGAAACGTTATTTCATATGCACTACGTTTTTCTGTTATCATGCATATGTGTAAACATATTATGGGCCTGATTCAATTAAATGCGAATTAAAAAAAACGCGGGTTTAAAATACGCACCGTTCGCGCGAAAAAATAACCGCTATTCAATTAGAAATGTCCCACCGCCTCCAACGCGCGTTAAATGGACCATGAGCGTATTTGTTAGCGCTCATTTTTGTGCTTACCTCCCGTTATAAAATATATATATTGTATTTCTGTATCTTTACCCATGCAATACAAATGTCAACACAATCACTTCCCACAAGCAGCCCTGCCGTCATATGTCTGTAATAATCTATTTAGGACCTTCTGCACTTGAATGTCAAAAATTAGACTGCAGCAACTCAGTAATTACGTATTATTGTAGAAGAGAATAATATAAAACAANGAATTTCGCCATATCATAATACGCACCTTGATGAGGTGCGCAAAAAATGATGTAAAATAACGTGCAAATTTTAACGCATGTAACGCAATTCAATTGCAAAAATTCGCACTTGCAATGCATTTCATTTGGGACAAAAAATACGCGCAATAGACCAAAAAAATACACGAAAAAAAACGGAATTGAATTGGGACCAAAAAATACGCGTGAAAAAAAATATGCAAAAAACACTGAAAAAATTCACTTTGCGCTTAATTGAATCAGGCCCATAGATATACCTTGTAAGATTGTAGACCATGCAGAGTGTGGTATTTCTGACATTAAGGCAGGCTTGTCTAGTGTTAATATGGATGCTGCTGAGGAGATGCAAGGGGTTAATTCTGTCACAGCTGAAGTTAGCAGGCTGGTGGTAGATGGTGTTCCTGCCTCAGGTGCTGCAATTATTGTAGCTGAGTCTGGTCAGTCTGCTGTGAGTGAGAAGGTGAATAACCCAGCTATAGGCAAGTGTGTAGTAAAGACTGCATTGTGTGATTCCTCTACGGTTCATGTAAATATGGATAAAGCTGAAATAACCTCTGCTCCTGTGGTGGGTCTGGGTTTGGGGGCTACTGCGGTCACCTCGGAAACTTCTAGTGGGGACCAGGGGGTAAGCAAAGCTTCTTATGCGAACGTAGCTGCTAGCAGTAAGTCACAGCCAGGGTCATCGCATGTGGTGTGGGAACAGCCTCCTAAGCGAAGGAATCTAGTGCAATTCCGTTGGGGAACTAGCTCTCCCCCTCCTAGTCACGATTTGTTCCTTGATAATGTCTTTAATACCCCTTTCACATCGCCATGAAATACTCGGGATTTTCTCCAAAAACCCGGGTCTCAGCAAAATCCCGGGTATTTCGTGGAGATGTGAAAGATGCACTTCCGGTGGACCCGTGTCAGAAGACCCGGGAACTCAACCCGGGTGAAAAGAAGGGTTATTCCGAGGTCCAATACGGGTAGGGGTGCAGTGTGAAAGGTGCTACCCGGGTTTTTCAACCCGGGTAGCACCTAATGTACCTCGATTGGTGGAATCTTTTTACTATTGCGCTGGCAACAAGTGTTGCCAGAGCAACGGTAAACAAATTACGCATCGCGATGACAACAGGGCAGACCCGGGTCTCGGAATTTC
>WWET01007439.1:32393-45459 GCA_011038615.1 Limnodynastes dumerilii
AGCGCCTCTCTGGCTTGAGGCCCTCCCGCCACTCTTACCCTGCTTACCGGGCTCCGCCGGCCTCGTCAAGGTAGGCGACGACTGACTGATTTAAAAGGTTCCTGAAATACCGCTTGGGCGTTACTGAGTCCAAAGGGCATTACGAATATCTTGGGTGTAAAAAGTGTTTTTCCATTCTTTCCCAGAACAAATTCTGATAAGATTATACATCCCTCGGAGATCTAGCTTCGTAAAAACTTGGGCCCCTTTTATCTAGTCGAACATCTTGGGAGATCAATGGTGGCAGGTACCGGTTCTAAATAGTGATGTTATTGAGTCCTCAATAGTCGATACAGGGGCATAGGCTCCCATACTTTTTTTTTTTTTTTTACAAAAAAAAACCCTGCTCCAGCAGGGGACGTGGAAGGGCATATGAAGCCCCATTCCAGGTTTTCCGAGATGTAGCTGGACATAGCTTGAGTTTCAGGGATAGACAAGGGGTAGGTTCTGCCATGAGGAGGAGTAGATCCAGGAATCAGGTTGAGAGGGCAGTCCCATGGTCGATGAGGAGGTAACAACTTGGCTGCCTTCTGCAGAAAATGTCTGAGAAGTCCTGGTACTGGACAGGGATCCGAGAATCTTTGGAGGGCTAGATTCAATGCTGAGGAAGAACACAAGGCAGACACTTGTGGAAACAGGAGGAACCCCAACTGAGAATCTGTGAGGATGACCAATCCACATGTGGATTGTGGGTTTGGAGCCAAGGCAGAACAAGGATCATGGGAGAGGTAGCCTCAGTGAAAACCAGGAGCTGGATGGTCTCGGAATGTCAGAGCTCTGATGTTGAGCATCAAAGCAAGTGTACGGTGAGTGACAGTCCCTCCAGGAATGCGGCTGCCATCTACCGCAGTGAGGTACGTTGGGGCTGGAAGTGGCTCTACTGGAATGTCCAATTCTTTCATGAACCGGGAAACAATAAAGTTCTTTGCGGCCCCAGAATCCAGGAGGGCAAGAAGCTTGGTTTGTCGAACCTCTTGAACAAGAGTCAGAGGTATGAGGCAGTCTCGGTGGTTCGAGGAGCAGATAGGTACTCCTGACCTGACCTCCTCGGAGTCAGTCAGGAACGAGCATTTCCCTGATGTTTGGAGCACTGGAGATGTGTATGTCCGGAATCGCCGCAATAGAAACAAAGATTGTCTTTGATTCTCTGTTGTCTCTCCTGAGGAGTAAGTAGTGATCTCCTTAGCTGCATGGGTTCCTCAGTTGAGGTAACGGGAGACTTGGGATGAGGAGAGATAGGAAGTCTTAGACATGACGCCTATTTTTTCTCAGATCTTCTCTCCCGTTGATGGATGTCAATCCGTATGCAGGTGGAAATGAGGGAATCAAGGGTGATAGCAAGCCATCTTTGATTTGTTCCAGTAGACCCTCTTGGAAGACTGACATGAGAGCCTCCTCATTCCAGGAAAGTTCAAAGGAAAGGGTACGAAATTGAATGATATATTCTCCAACCGTCAGGTCCTTCTGGTCGAGTCGGAGAACGTCTGAAGCCTTAGAAGCCGTGTGACCAGGCTCATCGAAAATAGTCTGAAAGTTTTTAGAAAATCCGAGACGGTGGAGAGAATTGGGCTGGACTTCTCCAAAAGAGGTGACACCCAAGCCAAAGCTTGACCGGACAACAGGGAGATCACATAGGCTATCTTGGCCTTGTCTGTCTGGAAATTTTCTGGTTGGATCGGGCCACAAATATACGCAACTAAGTGGCAGGTCGGAGCAGGTTACACCAACCAGAAAAAACAGTCACTCCCCTCACAACCTCCGGCTGGACCTATACTTCCACCTGCATTGACTTGCCCTATCTGGCCGCACTCACTTCATGATTTGCTGGAAAGTCCCAATCTGGTTGTTAATTCAATGCAAGCAGGACACTACTTGGCCCATAGTTGCTTCCTGTTATTGTATCCTCTCTGTTAAGTTATAGACAGAATGGGCCCCCTGGGAATTTTGCCCAGTCTCATCCATCAGGCCAGAACAAACTGTCATGATCTGGGTATGTTTGGGATCAGTGGCGGATTCCGAGAGGTATGTAGGACAACTGGCACCCCAGTGGAAGCTGGAAGGCCAGAGGTAGTGCTTGTGCATAGAAGGTAGGCAGAAGTAAGTGAAACAGGACAGTGGATTGCTGTACCGGACTGGATTGTTCCAGAGACTGGACTGGACGGTGGACTGCTGGACTGGACTGGATTGCTCCAGAGACTGAACTGGACAGCAGACTGCTTGACTGGACTGGATTGCTCCAGAGACTGACTGGACAGCAGACTGCTGGACTGGAATGGATTGCTCCAGGGACTGGACTGCACAGCAGACTGCTGGACTGGACTGGATTGCTCCAGAGACTGGACTTGACAGCAGAATGCTGGATTGGACTGGATTTCTCCAAAGACTAGACTGGACAGCGGACTAATGGACTGGACTGGATTGTTCCAGGGACTGGACTAGACAGTGGACTGCTGGACTGGACTGGATTGCTCCAGAGACTGGACTGGACTGGACAGCGGACTGCTGAACTGGACTGGATTTCTCCAGGGACTGGACTGCACAGCAGACTGCTGGACTGGATTGCTCCAGGGACTGGAATGGACAGTAGACTGCTGGACTGGATTGCTCCAGGGACTAGAATGAACAGTAGGCTGCTGGACTGGACTGGATGTTCCAGGGACTGGACTGGACAGCAGACTGCTGAACTGGATTGGATTGCTCCAGGGACTGGACTGGACAGCGGACTGCTGGACTGGACAGCAGACTGTTGGACTGGACTAGATTGCTCCAAAGACTGGACTGGACAGCGGACTGCTGGACTGGATTGGATTGCTCCAGGGACTGGACTGGACAGCGGACTGCAGAACTGGACTAGATTGGCCCAGAGACTGGACTGGACAGCGAACAGCTGTAGAGCAGGCAGACTGGTAGCAGAAGTGTAGGTAAGCTGGAAGCTGTAGTGCAGGTAAGCTGGAAGCTGTAGTGCAGGTAAGATGGGGAAAAGACAGGCTGGATGCAAGACAGGCTGGGTTGGATGCAAGACAGGCTGGAACCCAGCAGTTTGAGTGAACCGAGTTCTGGCACTGAGGGATCAGTGCACAGGATTTAAATAGCCCACCCAATGCACAGATTGGCTGGAGGGATCATGTGTGCTGCAGAGGTAGTATCTGAGTGACTGCTGGGAATCACATGACAGGAGGCAAGTTGGCGACACCCATGCACCAGAGGATAGTGGTGCAGGTGCCTAATTCCCAAACAATACATGCTGTGATGGACACTGTGCAGGAGGCTGCCACTATTAGGAGTGGCACCACTGGAAGGCTGGAGAGCGGGCATGATGTGGGAGAGCCGCCGACAGACGGCTCCTGGTCAGGTAAGTGCGGCTGCGTCTGCCACTGAGCATGACAAAATGTACTTGTAAAAAGGTTTACGTCGGTACAACTAGGAGGCACTTATAAACTAGACTCAACGAACACCTCGTAAATATAACCAAAGGCAAAAAGAAACATTCATATCATCATATAATTTCAAAGAGGTACATTAATGTTTCACTAAATATATCAATAGGTTCATAGGGATACGGGGCCGTATTCAGAGATCCGTCGGCGATCGGGCCGCAAATATACGCAACTAAGTGGCAGGTCGGAGCAGGTTACACCAACCAGAAAAAACAGTAACTCACCTCACAACCCCCGGCTGGACCTATACTTCCACCTGCATTGACTTGCCCTATCTGGCCGCACTCGCTTCCGGCCTTATGTGTATTAGTTACGTATAATACCGGCCCTAACTCTGTAAGCGCGCCCACTTTCCCTCATCTCAATGCCTCCTCCCGCCCATTTCTATGCAAATCCTTAGGTCCGCATATTTCCGCCGCACTTAGGGTCCCATTAGTCTCCGCCTGATTCACAAGTCCGTCCCTTAGCCATTTCCGACCTTAACTTCAATGTAGATGGTGTATCACTATTACTACGCATGCGCAATTGATGCAAAATCGATCCGATCCTAAAAATACGCACGGAACTTTAGTTAAAACCGGATCTCTGAATACGGCCCACAATGTGTACAGACATACTGGAGAAGTAATGACCAAGAAGCTCGCCTGGCCAAAAATTAAATGAAGTGGATATATAAGTTAGAATCCCTTTAATCTATGGCCCAGAATGTGCATTTTAAATTAAAATGGTTTTTAAACTCTTAACCTTTGTCTTTCAGTCTCTCCTTAGGACCTAATTTTAAACTTTCCCTCACCGCGGTCAAAGTAACCTAAAGGTGCTCAATCCTGCCTGGACTTGGAAGCTAAGCAGGTGAAGGTTGTGTCAGTACCTGGTGGGGGAATCACCAGGAAATACCCAGTACTGCAGTGTATGATGTTTTTTATGAATGGAACCTGGGAGGAGTAATAAAGAAGATCTGGTTTATTCTTCCTGAAGATACACATACTTTATAATTCATTTTTAAGAGTTTCACAAGCCTGTTTTCCTTTATTAATTCTGTAATTTATTTTACTTGTTTTATTTATCCAGTTAGATTTATTTTATTTTATTTTGTATATATTTTTTACTCTTCCTCAGATTCATTATTTATTGGACTATATAATTGTGTTAAATGGATTTATATAATTAATTTAACTTTTCTTATATTTTTTTTTCTTTGGAATGGCATTATGTCAATCTTTAAAAGTCTCCTTAACAAATGTGGTTTATGGTGTGATTTATATTTCGGTAGCTCTGCAGTCTTATGTTAATTTATACATATTTTAATTGAGTGTGGGTCACCGTAGTGAACGGCCCTATTTCTATAGGCATAGCAATCGTTCCCCAGAGCATGGTGCTCCGAACGGTAAGCAACCTCACTCCCTAACCCTAAGTCAGCCCTCCAGCAGCCTAACCCTAAGTCACCTCTGTTATGACCTAGGGCCTCATTCACTAAACGCGATTTGGCCCAAATCACGTGATTTTGAGCTTAAAAATCGCTCATGGCGATTCACTAAGGCAAAAATCACGTGATTTTAAGAATTTTGAGATCGTGGGTCCGCAAATCGCAAATTCACTAAATGCGATTTCACCGAATCGCGGTGAAATCGCATTGAAATCACAAGACATAAAATTGCATCTCTAGAGATGTGATTTTATGTTTTTGTGCCGATCGCGAGCATTAAAACACATGTCTGTATAACAGACATGTGTTTTAGTGCTGAAAAATCCTAAATTCGGCAAACATTTTCGAAATTCAGATTTTTGAAATTTACCATTATTCTAGTTTGAACTATATCGAAATGTGCGCTATTCTAAATAAAGTTGTATTCGAAATACAGACTTTCGAAATTACAATGATTATAATTTCAGACTAGTATAAATAGAAACATTTCGGTGTATGCATTTTTCAAATTTTAGCAATTCGAAGAAAATTCGCATTCGCAATAGAAATTTCGCAATTCAAATTTTCGAAATTCGGATTTTCTAACCGGGGACCCACCACCAAGTTCAGCATGTCTGCAACATGCAGGCATGCTGTAGTCATTGAATTACAAGGATCATCAAAGGTGATCCTTGTAATTCTTTGTTTACAGCATGGATACACTTGTATCCATGCCGAACTGCGCGTAGTGTGTGTTAAAAAAAAAAACATTAAACAAATAAATTAACCCTTTAAAAAATCTAATAAAGTGTTACATATGTAAAAAAAAATATTAAACCTAGCTAACATTACCCCCTACATGTATGCACTTACCTTAGGAGGTCATCTCTCCTAATCTAATCTAAGTGTACAAAGTGGTACATGTGTATAATAATATGAAAAAAAATTTGTAACTCACCATTAGCTGTCCGCATCTTGGGAGCCTTCAATTTTCCTTTATCTGAAGTCTTTTTCTTTATTCTTTCTTCTTTCGATGTCTTCTTGGCTGGAGAGGACGATGACGGCTCCTCACCTTGATCGCGACGAATTCACACTAACCTCCCACCAGTAGGGGGCGCTGGTTACATTATGAAGATGAAAAAAATTAACAGTAGAGCTCTACTGTTAACTGGTCTCAATCTCGGACCCTCACTACAGCTGTGCAAGATATTAAAGAACAAATTGTGCAGGTGTCTCATAGAGTCCTGAAGGTGGAGCAGATTGCGGGGGATTTATTCCAGGATGTCTCTCAACTCAAGAAACGGTCGGAAACCTTGTATAAAGAACAAACGTATATTTGGAACAGACTTGACGACTTGGAGAACCGGTCCCGCCGGAATAATCTGTGCGTTATTGGCCTACCTGAGTCTATTTGAGGCCCGGATCTCTATAAGTTTATTAAGGAGACCCTCCCTTCATTATTGAAAGTGGACTCGGAGTGTGCCGACATAGTGGTGGAGAGAGCCCACAGAGTTTGTCCCCCTAGGGAGTCCTCTAATGCTAATCCTAGACCGGTGATCTTCAGATGCCTGAATTACCTGCACAAAACCGCGATGTGGAATGCTAACAAGCGCATCTCTGATCTTACCTGGGAGGGCAGGAAACTCCGTCTTTTCCAGGATTATTCACTGGAGGTTACGAGGGCTAGGAAGGAGTTCGCCCCTATATGCTCTAAAATGGTTCGGGCTGGACAGAAATTTGCTGTGATATACCCTGCACGACTACGAATCTTCATTGGCAAAGAATTTAAAGATTTCCTATCGCCTAAAGAAGCGGCTGCCTTCTTGGAGGAAGAAACTTCCACACTAACGTCCTCCTGCAATGTCTCCATAGGCTGAGAGTTACAACTGGAAAGTGCTTGGGCAAACGTCCTAGGCTTTATACCTCTACTTATTTTCATGGGGAACATTTGCTCGGTTTCAGCGGTTACTTTGTGATAAGGCGCTGGTTTAGAGCGTGAGCAGTTCGTTACCAGTTTTCCTCTTGGACATTCATTCCGGAAGTCTAAGGTTTGGAATATTTCCATGACCGAGCGGAGGGACTTCCCTTTCTCCTTTTGGTCTTCTGGACATATTTTGTTGTTTTTTTATAGGTTGTATAGTTTAAGTTTGATTGAATTTTATACCTCTGCCTTGTACTGCATAAGATCTGTGCTATCTAATCGCAATATTTCTTTTGGTGCTTTAGTGGCGGCCGTGCTCCTCTCTGGGTCTAGGTCATGTGAGTACCACATTCTTATTTTGGTTATTACTGTCATGATACATAGGGTTGTGAACATTGAGGTCATGTGTCCACTATACTTAGCAAGTAATGGTTAACCTGAAACTGGTCACCCGGAACGTCGGGGGTATCAACTCACCAATTAAAGGAAACGCTTATTCACCTATTTAAAAAAGTTGTCAGCTGATATCATCTTGATGCAGGAGACTTGGTAGCCACTGAAATGACAAAGCTTAATAATGGCTCTTTCGCTTTAGTCGTGGCGGCACCATTTAATTCTAGGGCTAGGGGTGTGGCGTTGTTACTACACAGAACCATAACCTATGAAATTCACTCACAATCTCTAGATAGGGATGGCAGATTCCTTATTGTTGATGTTACCCTTAATGGGTTTCGCCTCACTATTTGTAATATTTATGCTCCAAATAACTACTCTAAGCGGTTCTTCCAACTTCTAATCTCAAAATGACTCATATATGCAGCGGGTCCTAAATTAGGCGTCCCACAATTTGCTAAACATCTTAATTTGTTCGATATTTGGAGAGCCCGAAACCCAGCTACCAGGAGCTACTCTTTTGCCTAGGATCCTCCAGGCTGTAATAGAGCCCATAGTAATATCTGACCGGTTGTATGGTGTCAATTGGACGATATAGACTCCAGACCTCCACCTAGTCTGTGGAAATTTCCCTCTTATTTGGCTAATTCGCCAAAGTTTAGGAATATGCTGAAAGCGACCTGGGCAACATTTAAACATACCAATGCAGTGCACATTGAGGACCCCCAACATTTTTGGCAATCTTTCAAAACAGTGGCGCGAGGCGATATTATATCGTTTGTATCAGCGTATAATAAGGCCAATAAGGAAGAATTTACTCAGACAAAGAGGGCGCTTTTGGAGGCATTTAGTTTATACACTGCTGACCCATCCCCCGTTCACCTTAGAACATACAATACCGCAAAAATACAATTTGAGGTGATCCTGGGGAAACTAGGTAAAAAAAAGTGACTTCCACAAAAAGTTTAGATTCCATAAGTGGGGGAACAGGTCAGGGAGACTCCTATCTAATTTACTGCAGGGAGATAGAAAACCCACATTTATAGCCTCTGTTAGGGATGGGGGGGTCTTGAGACATGAGGGCAAGCATATAGTGGAGTCCTTTAAACTCTTTTATCAAAATTTGTACTCTCAAGACCCTATAGATGAGCGTAATAAGCAGGAATTTTGGTCCAATGTCACTTTACCACAAATTTCCCAGGCCCAGGCTGCCTCCCTAATAACCCCAATCACGTTAGCCGAATTGCAGAAAGCCATCAAATTGTTGAAAAACCAAAAGTCACCAGGTCCGGATGGTCTTAGTGGGGAATTCTTTAAAATCCTTGCACCAGAAATCGGGGAGTCTTTGGTTTCCTTTTTCAATTCTATCCTTTCACAGCATTCCGCTCCAGCCTATTTTAATGCCTCAGTAATTAAAGTCCTCCCAAAGCCAGGTAGAGATCCGGAGCTGCCGTCCTCCTATAGGCCTATATCCCTATTAGATGTGGACTATAAATTGTTTATGAAGATCGTTGCAGAGCGCCTTAAGGTTATTTTGCCATGTATAATTCACTCGGACCAGACGGGCTTTATACTGCACAGACACTCAGTAGTTAATGTCCGTAGGGTGCTCTCAGTAATCCAGCAGGCGGAGTCATGCGATGATCATGGGTCGGAATTGATCTTATCACTTGATGCCGAAAAGGCTTTTGATCTAGTAACCTGGGATCACCTCATGGAATCCCTAACTAAATTTGGTTTCCCTTCTGAGTTTACTTCTCTGCTGGGGGCTTTATATACCGACCCTTACACTCAAGTCGCTTGTAATGGCTTTATCTCTGATAGGTTTTTTATTCAGCGAGGCACTAGGCAGGGGTGTCCACTCTACCCACTGCTATTCGCGGTAGCCCTGGAACCCTTAGCAGTCGCTCTCCGGAAGTCACCGGATTTTAAGGGAATAACTATTAATAATTAATAAACAAGAGCTTAAGCTGGCCGTTTTTGCGGATGACATGCAGCTTTTTATCTCCCGGCCCGCCACTTCTATTCCTACCATTTTGGCGCTCATTAACTTGTTTGGCTTGTTTGCAGGTTTTAGGGTTAACTTTAGTAAATCAGAGGCATTGATTTTACCTAACTCTAGGACTCCTCCTATCTTAGATTTAGTCTCTAGATTCTTTAAAGTAACGAATATACAGCTGAAATACCTGGGAGTCTTAATTCCTTCCTCGCTTAGCGAGTTATATAGGATTAATTATACTTCCTGCATCACAAAAATCTCCAATCTCCTCAAAAGCTGGCTTAATGTTGTAGCTTAATGTTATGTTATGTTATGTAATGTAATGTTATGTTATGTTATGTTGTAGCTTAATGTTGTAGCTTCCCTGATGGGAAGGATGGCTGTGGTGAAGAGTGTGGTCTTCCCAAAACTGTCATATTTAATTCAAATGCTCTCCGTGTCCCCCACCCCATCGGATGTCTCGAGATGCATGTCCATGTTTTCCAATTTTATATGGAAGAATCATAAGCCTAGGGTTGCGAGAGCCAAATTACTGCTCAGAAGGAGGGATGGGGGTCTGGGGATACCGGATCTCCAGAACTTCATCACAGCCACGCATTTCAGATATATAGTTGATTGGCTGTTAGATAAATTCCATTTCACCAACTTACAATTATAACAATCCATGGTGTCTCCACTAGCGTTGGGATCGCTACTATTTCAGCCCACAAAAACTATCCCTGACTCTCTTAAAACTAATATTTTTATACAGGACACATATAAAGCGTGGTCCTCAGCACATAAATTAGTGAAAAGTGACCCATCCATATCCATGTATCACACCCTGTGGGGTAATCCATCTTTTGAACCCGGTATACAAAATCACAACTTCAAAAATTGGTCTGTCAGGGGTATTAAGGCAATATGCAATATCTTTGATCCGGGAGGTGCTCTACTTTCCTTTACACAAATCAAAGAAAAGTTTCAAATAGGCAACAGTCAATTCTATATGTTTCTCCAGGCCAGACATTTTGCTCTACAGATGAAAAGTGCCCTTTCCAGTTCCACAAGCCCTATTGATGATATTGTTTCATATTTTACTAAACATACCTTCCACATCCGTCATGTCACAGAGGTAATTTCACGATTAGACCCCGCCAAATTGTGGAAGTGCAGTTTACTTTCTTGGGAAAAGGATGTCCCTGGTTTAAAATTTCCAGACGACCCATTGAAGTACTATGATAGGACTCTAAGGGTTCTGACCTCTTCCTCTCTGCAAGAGATCCACTTTAAGACACTGCATAGAGTGTATATTTCGCAGGCACAAAGGCGTCATATGACCCCCGAGGAATCAGGTTCCTGTCCCAAGTGTCATAGCACCAGGACGACATTCATCCATAATTTTTGGGAATGTGGCAAAATTAAAAATTCTGGGACAAGGTAGTTGGTCTTATTAGCTCTATATTTCAGGTGCGAGTTCCTAAGAGCTTTCTCCCACTAATCTGGGCTGACTTTGGGGAGTGGGTTGAGTTATTCCCAGCCCTCAAACAAGATCTACCCCTTATGTCTGTTATTGTTACTGTTGCCAAGGCGACCATACTGTCTAACTGGATCAAGACTTCGCCACCTTTTATTTATAACATAAAGGATAGATTGCTGGAGCTAATCTACCTGGACAGGAGAGCTACCCACCCGGATATTGATAAAGGGGTTGAGGCCTTTCATAAAAAGTGGGGTGTGTATTTAGACTACTTGCCTGTTGACCAACGTGAACATATTATGAAGCCTTTTGAACTTACCTCCTGGAACCTACTCCGAAATCTTGATAATGTGTAAGGAGCACGGTCGCCACGCACTGCTATGCACTATTACGCACTGTGAAGTAATATTATTACATGTATAGAACATGGGCTTATCGTAAACCAAGATATATATGTCATACAATCTCCCTTAGCACATGGAAGGTGGCTTGTTTGTAGTTTTGTTTATTTATTTATTTGTTTGTTTTGTTTTAATCTATACTTTTCTCACTTGGCTACTTGCTGATATACAGTGTATGCCTGCACTTTTAAAAATTGTGACTGATGTAAGCTACTGCAAAGCACTCATGATAGCCCATTGTTTATATCTTATTCAGTTGGCAAACTTTATTGGGAGCTTCAATGCTTCTTCCTCAAAGCAGCTCAGTTTGCCATTGTCATAATTTGCATTGTCTTGCAATCCACATTTATTGTTCCATGTCTGCCATTATATATATTTATACATACATATACTGTATATTGTACTTTTGTTTTACTTTTTTTTTGACTTGTGAAAAACTCAATAAAACATTTAAACAAAAAAACAAAAAAAAAACAAAACAAAAAAAAACAAGGCCGGCACTATGTGCCAAATAAATACAAGCAGCAAGGGTATGCACTAAATGCAGTTTAATGCAAAAGTGCTAGACAGCGTGGAAAATATAACAAATGCAAGCACTATGTGCTAAAAGTACAAAGTACATGGCTACAATGAATGGCAAATCAAATATAAGCACTATGTGCTAATAATGCCAGTACTAGGAAAATAAGGCAAAACAGATGGCAAGCACTATGTGCTAATAATACAAGTACTAGGCAAAATAGGGCAAAGCAAATGGCAAGCACTATGTGCTAATAATGTAAAATAATAGGCAGTCCTAACCTTAAGCAGCAGGCTAGGATAACTGAGCAACAGCTAGACAGCGGAGTACAGACAATAGGCTAACAAAGGGACACATACAAAGAGGGACAAGCAAGGTCTAGGAGGGCAAATACACGATACAGAGACAAGGAATACTCAGCTGACTTAGTCAGAGCAGAAGCGATTATAACCCGCGCCGAGGGACAGGCAGGGAGGGAGGAAGTAGCGTGACCGGCCCAATCAAGAGCCAGGGAGCAGACGAGACTCCTGCCTAGCGTGCGCCGACGTGGCAACAACGTTGCTACGCAGCGCGACGGGATGCTGGCGGGGAGAGGAGGCGGCAGGCGCAGGGACGCGTCCGTCACCCTGGCAGCGGCCAAAGACACGGCGAGTGATGGGGAATCACCGCCGCAACCTAACAACCTCCCCCGCAGCCTAACCCTAAATCCATAAGAGGATTCTTTGTTGTTGGAGATCCTGTTGTCTTTATGTGGTTACAGTTGAATAGTCCTCTATGTTTCTCTGTGATTTTCTTTTTTCTTTTTTCTTTTTTTCAGGTCCAAGGATTCCCCAAGAGAAAGAAAGAGACAGAACACTCCTTGGGCCTGATCCAGAGCAACGCTCGCAAGCGAGCGTACGCTCATCGTAAGCGAATTTTCGTCAAAAAATTCGCAATGCGCATGCCCAGTATGACAGGTTCCGGTCGCCCGCGCGTCATGAGCGAATAGCGGGCGTATCGTTAGCGTATTTTTCGCTCGCCGAGCGTATTTTTTTTACGATGGTCGGCTGAGCGCCCGTTTTACTACAGGGAGGCGGGGATAGCCATTTAAATTGTACAGTATGGGCGTGCTAAGCGTATTTTCTCAGCGTATTCTCTGCGAATTTTCGTACGGCCGACGGTCGTACCCAGTGTAGGGTATAGCCGCCGTAAGCAGGGACTTTACTATGGGAGTGCTAGGGGCGTGTAGGTTGATACGACGAGCGTACGTTCGCATTCGCCCGGCGTTGCGAATTTTCGTAGCGCTGGATCAGGCCCAAAGATGCACAAAGATATATAGAGATGTACAATAATGCACAGAGATGTACAGAGATGCACAATGATGCATAGACAAGCACAAAGATATATAGAGATGTACAATAATGCACAAAGATGCACAGAGATGTACAATTATGTACAGAGATGCACAATGATGCACAGAAAAGTAGAGATGCACAGACAAGCACAAAGATGCACA
>WWET01007440.1:25744-41477 GCA_011038615.1 Limnodynastes dumerilii
CAGAGCGGCTCAAAAGCCGATCTTACGCTTACGCCCGCCGTCCTAGCGACGGCGGGCGTTACTCTGGATCAGGCCCATAAAGAGGATACTGGGAGACTTGAGACATGTGATTGGGATACTGGGGGGAGGCTTCAGAGACATGATGGGGATACTGAGGGGCTGGAGAGACATGATGGGGAAATTTGGGGGCTGGAAGGACAAGATGGGGATACTGAGGGGCTGCAGATAAATGATGGAGAAATTGGGGGTCTGGAGAGACATGATGGGGATACTGAGGGGCTGCAGAGACATGATGGGGATACTGAGGGGCTGCAGAGACATGATGGGGATAGTGAGGGGCTGCAGAGACATGATGGGGATACTGGGGGGCTGGAGACACATGAAGGAGAATATTGGGAGATTGGAGACATGTAAGAGGGAGAGATTGGATGAATATATACACTGTACACACACAAACTAAGTGCTTACAAGACTGTGCTTCTATTGCATTATGGTTACAAAGGTTTTCTGTTTTTGAGGCCCTTTTTAACTGCATTGAGGTTACAAGAATGTTGAATTTATTGTACAGTGGTCGGAAGGATGCAATCTGTATTGTAAAGTGCCCTGTATGGTATAGCGGTCAGTAGGATAATGGGCCGGATCCAGAACTACGTCCGTCTTCCATAGACGGACATAGTTCAAAAAACAGTAGCTACTGCGCATGCATACTAGCTATTGTATGTAATCTGCGTATCATTTCGATACGTAGATTGCGTATATGCAGTCTATTGAACTACGTCCTTCTATGGTAGACAGACGTAGTTCTGGATCCGGCCCAATGTCTGTAAGGTATGTGTCCCTAAGATATATAGTCCATATTGTGTGGTGCTTTTAGGATGAAATGGAATTTGTATAGTGGAGACTAGGATGCTGCCTGTATTGTCTAATAGCGGCTATGATTTGCTTTCTTTTATTGTTGTTACAAGATTGTGTTTTATGATGCTTACATGGGACCTAAGCTTGAATCAGGTCCATTGATACTATACTCTAGTAATTCTAATGATAAATTGTTAAACAGGTGGGCGCAAATTTAAAGTTTGCAGGGGAGCGCCGAACATCCTAACACCATCCCTGATGGCTAGATATTGCATGTGTAGTATTGGTGTTCCCTTTCTCTACATTCCAATCCAGAATCCAATTGGGTCCTGGCGGTTAAGAGCTGAAGGGATTAGTTATCTGTGCAATCACACAGATCAATGTGACATGTGGTTTGTCCAGGTGAACATGTGAATGTTTACAGTATGTACAAGTACTCCTAATTAGGAATAAGCTCTTTCTTGTGTATTGTCAGTATTAGGAGTTACACCAATTATCATTATCAATAAGGCAGTCATAATTGCATTTATTTAAACCATAAATCAGGTATAGTTTGTGTATACACACCAACACAGTACTTAACTCATTAATAGAACGCAACTCACTACCTCTTCAGATGCAAGGCAGCATACACCTAAATTGTGCACCAGAGCTGTAGTTAAACTTCTCAGTGCCAGAGGCAAAAAATGGAAATGGTGCCCCTGGCCCTGAATTAGTAATTAATTCTACCTTACATATGAACTTACTGGTGCTCTCTCTAACCATTGCGCCCTGGACGGCTATTCATATTGCACATCCCTTGATATGCACACGTCGTGCACAACTTTGAACCTCACTTGATTTTTGAAGGGGCACTCACAGTCTAACAATGTGAACACAAATGCAGTATAAACACCTTTAATCCGACATTTCAGGGAAAAATTACCTTTCATCTGGGACATACATAACCACCAAACAGTTTACAGATACATGTGAATAGCCCCCCCGCCCATAACATGTGAATAGCAGGATCCCCGTTGCACATGGAGTGGCTGGCCACTTCCGGCACGGTCCAATGACGAAATGGTAGCACAGGCAACGTGACGCTCCGGCGCACACAGAAGCGCTCACCACCATGGCAACCAAGGAAACACTTGCGCACCAAGCAAAGAAGACACATATGATTAAAATATGAGAAATAAAAACATGTTACAAGTAACCCCCGAGTATCCAATCTTATTGATATACATTATTGTATCATGCTGAAGTGTTATTGTTGAACAGTGAGAAAAATACCAGTCCACAAAAGAATCACTGTCATATATTGATCCACCAAGCACCATACAACATAATGATTATCCACATGATATAGCCAGCAATAGAGAAAGACAATCAAAGAAAGCATGCTAAGGGAAGTACTTCGTTAAGTCCCCCCGGAGATACCGTGCCCAAAGTATAAATCCAGCGAGCCTCCAGTCTCAGTAAACTATTGTCCCTGTCCCCACCCCTATGTAGAGGGGGCACATGATCTATCACCTTGCACCTGAGTTCAGGGATAGAGTGTCCTGCAAAGACATAATGCTGGGCTACTGGTCGATCCGAACTTCCAGTTTGGATCGCTGCCCTGATTCCAGAGCCAGTCTTTCTCTGAGAGTTCTACGGGTCTTTCCTACGTATACTAACCTGCAGGGACATCTGAGGGTGTAGATTACAAAACAAGTTGTACAGGTAAGTACCGTATTTTTCGGACCATAAGACGCACTTCCCCCCCCCAAAAAAGTGGGGGAAAAAGTGTGTGCGTCTTATGGTCTGAATACTCACCTTGAGGTGTGAGCAGGTCCGTCGGGACCCGCTCCGCGGGGGGATGCGGTGCATCCAGGCACTCATCCCCTCGCTCCCTGGCTGTCAGCAGCGTAATGAACGCTGCTGTGACAGCAATGTAAGGTGCTCTCATCACTCTAATGAGAGCGCCTTACACCGCTTCACAGCGGCGTTCATTACAGTTATTTCTGCTCTGCCTGTCACACAGGGCAGGCAGAGCAGAAACAATGGTATTTGACACCACTTCATAGCGGCGTCCATTACTGTTCTCTCTGCTCTGCCTGTACTGTGTGACAGTCAGAGCAGTGCAGCAGCTCCTCCCCCTGACGCTATAGTGACCTGAGGTCACATCAGCGTCAGGGAAGACCACAGGTAAGTGCCGGCATTTAGTATAGCTGCTGGGTGCTGGACAGATGGGTGATGCTGGGTGCTGGACAGATGGGGGGTGCTGGACTGATGGATGATGCTGGGTGCTGGACAGATGGGTGATGCTGGGTGCAGGACATGATGGGTGATGCTGGGTGCTGGACAGATAAGTGATGCTGGGTGCTGGACAGATGGGTGATGCTGTGTGTTGGACACTATTTGGTTAAAAATATTTTTTTTCTCTTTTCTTCCTCCTAAAAACTAGGTGCGTATTATGGTCAGGTGCATCTTATAGTCCGAAAAATACGGTACATACTTCATGTAAAAAGTCTTTGCACCAAAACCCTACAGAGCTAATCTTCAGTTTATCCAAAAGAAGTTTTTCACAAGTCGAATTGGGGGTCTTGAGGAAAGGACTTTCATTGGTTCCCTCATCCTCCTTTGATCCCTTCCAGTGGAAGGTTGAACACTATCATTTCCAAAGACAGCTACGACTTAAAAAATTCTTCAATGCTCATCCACAACCTCATCAAACCGAAAAGTCTCCGTATAAAAAGTTCAACCCAAAATCACGCTTTGACCCACAAGAGCACAATGCTTCGATCAAATGTTTCTTGCGAATGCTGGAAAACTCGGCTAATTCCATCGCTAAAGGTCCCTTGATGAACGACAAGCACTCGAACAACTGAGTTTATATGATGACATTGGGCCTGATCCAGCGCTACGAAAATTCGCACGATGGGCGAATGCGAATGTTCGCTTGCGCGTATCAGCGTACACGCCCCTAACACTCCCATAGTAAAGTCCCTGCTTACGGCGGCTATACCCTACACTGGGTACGACCGTCGCCCGTACGAAAATTCGCAGAAAATACGCTGAGCGTACGGGCTTAGCACGCCCATACTGTACAATTTAAATGGCTATCCCCGCCTCCCTGTAGTAAAACGGGCGCCCAGCCGACCATCGTAAAAAAAATACGCCCCGCGAGCGAAAAATACGCTAACGATACGCCCGCTATTCGCTCATGACGCTCGGCCGACCGGAAGCTGTCATACTGGGCATGCGCATTGCGAATTTTTTGCCGAAAATTCGCATACGCTCGTCGTACGCTCGCTTGCGATCGTTGCTCTGGATCAGGCCCATTGTGATCCGACCCGCAGACAAGGGGGGCGCAATTGTCATCCAAGATATTGAAGCATATCAAGCAGAGCTGCATAGACAATTGGATGACAACAACACCTATTGTAGGTTGGATAAGGACCCTACGGCAGTGTTTTCCAAAGCCTTACAAGATGTATTACATCAAGCAGTGGAGAATGGTGACTTACCGGATAAAGTGGGAACGGTTAATATACACCTTGCCGAAACTGCATAATGATAAAGAAAATCCTCCTGGTCGTCCCATCATCTCGGCCAGGGGGTCAATATGTCATCCAGTTTCTGAATTTCTTGATTATTTCATGCAGCCTTGTATACAAAACACATCAACGTACTTACAGGACACGACACATCTGCTTAACCTACTGAAGTACTTCACAGTCCCAGAAACCAGATTACTACTATGCACCATTGATGTCATATCACTATATACGAATATCCCCCATGGTTCAGGACTGAGATCTACAGAGCCATTGATTGATAACAACCCGTTTTATAAAGGCCCTCCAGTGGCCCCATTAAAAAACAATTATTTTTTATTTGACGGGAAATTCTTGCTGCAGAAGACGAGGTGTGCTATGGGCTCCTCGGTCTCACCATCTTTTGCCAATGCTCATATGCACGCTGTAGAAAAGAAGTTGTTCTTGGACAATACAGCGGTCAAACATAACATCTTATTCTTTAGGTGCTATATTGACGATTTTCTGGTCCTTTGGGGTGGAACAGGAGAAGAATTTGTGGACAGTATGGTTATTATCAACAGCCTAGATGAAAACATCAAATTTACATATTCCTGTCATAAAGAAACAATTAATTTCCTGGACGTAAGGATTTTTATTGAGGGTAATCGCCTAGGTACTACGATCTATGACAAGGACACTGATAGGAACACCTTCCTACTAGCATCAAGCCATCACCCCAAGTCCCTAATTAGGGGACTTCCATTTTCTCAGTTCATCCGTGTGTGTCGGACAAACAGCAATACAACACAACGGGACTTCCAATTGGATGACATGCATAATAAATTCATTCAGCGTGGATATTCAAAGGCGGCATTGGAGAAAGCAAGAACCAAAGCCATTGCCACCCCACGTTCTGAATTACTCACTAATCGGAAGGTTAAAGGTGACAATGAGAAAATACTCCCTTGGGTGACGCAATTCTCTAGAGCAAGCCCACTAATTACTAAAGCCAATCGGACACTTCATTGAAAATGCAAGATACACGAATTATGCCTTGCAATAAATGAGGAAGGAATATTCGTGATCGCGTGGTGAAAACGGACATCACCTCGATTAGGAAGATACCTAATACATTCTTGAGCAGGCCACCAGGCTGTTACAAATGCCTGGGATGCCTGACGTGCAGATTCATGGAGCCTGGGAAAACCTTTAGACACCCGTCTTCTGGAAAGACTTTTTACATCAAGTATGTACTTACCTGTACAACTCGTTTTGTAATCTACACCCTCAGATGTCCCTGCGGATTAGTATACGTAGGAAAGACCCATAGAACTCTCAGAGAAAGACTGGCTCTTCACCGGTCTGGAATCAGGGCAGCGATCCAAACTGGAAGTTCGGATCAACCAGTAGGCCAGCATTTTGTCTCTGCAGGATCCCTATCCCTGAACTCAGGTGCAAGGTGATAAATCATGTGCCCCCTCTAGTACTTCCCTTAGCATGCTTCCTTTGATTGTCTTTCTCTATTGCTGGCTATATCATGTGGATAATCATTATTTTGTATGGTGCTAGGTGGATCAATATATGACAGTGATTCTTTTGTGGACTGGTATTTTTCTCACTGTTTAACAGGCCTCATCAACAATAACACTTCAGCATGATACAATAATGTATATCAATAAGATTGGATACTCGGGGGTTACTTGTAACATGTTTTTATTTTTCATATTTTAATCATATATGTCTTCTTTGCTTAGTGCGCAGTGTTTCCTTGGTTGCCATGGTGGTGAGCGCTTCCGTGTGCACCGGAGCGTTAGCAAAGATCATACAAAGATAGGCCAGCCAGATTTTTTGTAATTTTTTAAAGTTCTAAAACAGGGACATTTGACACTTAACAAAATAATGCAAATACAACAGTTATTTTTATGTTATGTTTTTCTGGGTTTTTTGTTTGTTGTTTTATTTCCTGTATTTTGGTGCTTGTTGCATTTTAACACATAACTAAAATAAATAATAATGCATTTTAACACATAACTAAAATAAATAATAACCACTTGTGTTATTCATGCATAAAAGGAACTGTTTATGATTTATAATAATATATAGTAGATATTGTTATTCTGTGTTTGTTTTGCTAAACTTACAATATCCACTCACTATGAACACTAAATCCCACTTATATAAGAGTGTTCTATTGACAGCTGGCAAATACCCAGCACACACATCCTATAAATCATTTCAAGGTCACATGCATGGGAGTATTTTCATGTTGACATTCTGTTTGTTGGTTTCTCTTCCTTCTATTGCTGTGGGATATTTTCCCATCTGTTGATGAGAAAGATAAATCTTTGCTGTAGAAAATAAAGCAAATATTGTGTGCTAACACCTTTACACATTGCTCTATGCAACAAAATCTATGCTTTTTTTCACTGAAATAATAATTTTTTTGATGATACTGTAATAAAGTATACATATAAGACCGGATTCAGACCTCGCACACTGTCTGTATGTGCGGCGGTTTGCCCATCCGACAGAGATGTACGACCGCTGATCCGATGCCAGTGTGGGAGCCCCCTCCCAAAATGTACAATTAGCATGCTTTCCTCCGCCCACTTTAGCAGAGGGAAACCACAGCCCATTTGCTCACATTTGTATGCTATTGTAACCCTAGCGTGACATCTTGAGGGCGCAAGTAAGTGACCTGACGTTATCAGGTCTGGATCTGGCCCATACTCATACCATACCAGTGCATTGTTTGTTGTGGCGTACTTTTCATAAGTAACTTCTACTTGGAGAGATTTACTTTGTATCTTTTGGATATACATAGTTTACTCTCTTGACATTTAAGTTGCACCCATATATATATATATATATATATATATATATATATATATATATATAAAAAACATCATTTTCATGTATTATCACTCAAGGTTTTTTTAATTGACTTACCTTTTCTTTAAATGTTTCAAAGTTCTTGTCATGCAATCTGGGTTTTGTGCTTTAGAGAATGCTATAAATTCATCATAAATTTGGTATAACAAACATGGCCTGGCACTCTAGCCATTACTCAGTTACTAATCATGATCTTCTATCGTTAAAATAAAAGTCAGAGAATTAGTCTCAAATATCTGCAGATATGTGATATAAGCCACCCGCCACTTACATATGTGACCCACAATTGGGACTCTAAAGTTTAGAGTTAGGACCATCCAACAGAGAAGCCTTGTAAGTGGCAGGTGGCCATACATATTTTTTGTGGTTATGGATATACAGTATACTCTGTGAAATAACAGAAACATACATTTGTGTATTCCCTTTCATTTAAAACAACTTCATGACATTTTAGAATAATGATAAAGAAGTTTGCTGATATAGTGGGGTATTAGACTATTCTAGAAGAGGAATAAAGTTAATAACATGGATCCAGATTTGTGATTTTCTTCAGTTTTTATGAGTTTCAATCCGATTAGGGCCATTGGGCCTGATCCAGAGCTACGATGTTGAAGGCTACCCTAACTTCAGCCGGCGTAAGGGAGAGTTGATAGGCTGGGATGGCGGCGTTAGTACGTTAACGCCACCCTCCCAGCCTCATTACCCTCCCTCCCCCCGCCCCCTACACTAACTTCAGCGTAGGGACGCTGGGGGACGTCTACGATCGGGCGTTTCCATAGTGACGCCGGGCAACATCTGCCCGGCGCATGCGCATTACTAGCGACGGCGGCCGTAGCTCTGGATCAGGCCCATTGTGACATATACTGCTCAGTGCATGCTTTATGCTTACATATTCTAACCCATCCAGAGATAAGAACAATACTACTTCAGACTAAAGTGCTGAGCTGAGTTCTCAAGTGGGAGTTCCAACTTTGGTAAATTACATACTCACACTATGCCAGAACTTGCAGACCAGGTATTGTGTAACTTTAAATCTCAGTCTGTTTCAACTGCATAGTCAATATATAAGAGTTTTCTCTTAATGCATACCTGACAGAAATCTGTGCTCAGATTTTCTACGTGCTTTGGTTGCCAATAAACTTTAGGTAGTCCTTGGCTAACAGAAGTCCATTTGTGCGTGTTTAAAATGCAAATGTACAGATGTCTCAGTAATGGGGCCCAGCACTTGCACATCTCTGTGAAACATTTACTCAGGGATCTGATTACATGCAAAACGGAAGTCTGACTTTGAACCCAGGTTATTAATAGCTCATATACACTGGTAATATACTTTATATACTTTATATACATATAGAACTTGTGTAGTATGATGGAGAGCTGAAACATGTCAGCTAGACCTGTCCTCTTGGACTGGAGAAATTCAGAAATAAATGGATGGACTTATGTAGCCTATGTATATTAATGCGTTGTCAGTCTCCGGTCAGAATCTGTTCTTTGCGAAATAGGGACATCCGAAAGTTCTTTTTTGGATGTCCCTATTTCGAATACTGCATGCTTTATTATCTTTTTTTTAGAATGGGTATGTATGCTGATTGGCATGCTCACCCATTCTTATGCGGAAATACCGCCGCCGCCAATATCCCGCTGCTATCGCCGGACCACCAGGCCGCAGGGAAAGGTGAGTAACCTCTCCACGGTGCGGGCAAGGGAGGGTTAGGGTCAGGCTGCGGGAGAGGGAGGGTAATGGTCAGCCTGCAGGGAAGGGAGAATTAGGGTCAGGCTGTGGGAGATGGTGGGTTAGGGTCAGGGTACCAGGAATGGAGGCTTAGGGTCAGGCTGCCAGGAAAGGAGGCTTAGGTTTAGGGTAATGAGAAGGGAGGGCTAGGGTTAGAATTGTTACAGCTGCCATATGAACGGCTAGCTGTACAAGCGTCCATCTCCCCACCGCTGTTCTCCTTACCTTCGGTTTCCCCGGCGCGCGTCTAGGGATTCCCCTGCCGACAGGCTTCTTGGTTACAGCGTCCCTGGTTACCTGTCAGCGTGCGCTATGTTGTTCACTTCCTTATGTGCTCCGGTCTGGGGGGCTGGTCTTAGGCTGTCCTATCATAGGACAGCAAAATCTTTATCAGTTCCCTCCTGTCTCTCCTCTGGCGCCGATTATAGAGTCTGTTTCTCAGTTCTGTGACCTGCTATATTCTTTGTGTGCCTAGTGCTATCAGCCTAGTGATCTGATCGTTATTTGACCCACTTACCTGCCTTGATTCCTGCCTCAGTTTCCTTTGTGTATCCTGCCCTGGTTCTCATCCCTTATTGTACCTACCTTCCCTGCTGTACCTTTTTATCCCTTGAGTGCCTGTTTATGTTACCTCTTCGGAGGCCCCGCTGTGTGAGTGTATGTGTGCAAGTCCTGGTGCGTCTTGTCCAGTCCCATGAACAATCTTCTGTCCATCGTGCCCGGTTCTGTTTTTCTCGTAGTCCGTCGCAGTCCGGTCTCTTCAGGACTGGCTCTATTCCCGCTTACCTTACTGTTCCCTTCCCCTCAGTCTGGTATCCACTCCGGGTTTCCTCTTCTCTTCCTCGAGACTGGTTCAACGAGGCACGACCAGGCTATTAGGGCGCAGCCAAACCCATCCCCACCATCAGGGGCTCTGGTGAAGACCCCCCGATAGCAAAGATACTGGGCCCCGGCATTCGACTCGGTCACTCCCTCTCTCTCTCCCGTGGCCGCCTCGGTTCTCACCCAGGTAATCCCGGGGCGCCCTTCCAGTTCACCATCTTTTCCACGACCACTCCGGTTCTCTATCAGGTAAACCCGGAGTGTCGTAACAAGAATTAGGGAAAGGAGTGGAAGATTTTTTTTTCTTACCTTTCGTGAATCGATTGCTATGCTTCATCGAGGTATATGTGATCGAACTGGCTGGGAGGAAACGGCCCTATCGAAATATGGCTGTTCTAAGCAGGGACCCACACCCATATTAATGTTATATGTATCAAACAGCATGACTGTAACAAGCATTTTCCAGATTAACAGCCTTTACACTGTGCATGCTCAAAACAGAAGTGCATCTAAATTTAGTGATGCAGACCTGAACTCATCTCACCACTGACATTCTATGGAAAAGAAGGGGTTGACCAACATAGTCAATGTACAGTAAGAACATGTTCATATAAATGAGACCAAATGTTAATGTAAGCTTAGGACTAAACATTTGTGCCAACCACAGAGCATATCTAAGTTCAGAAAACTGCTGACAGCTGATACTTCACAGCCTATTCAGGACCATTGTCAAGTATTTAACCTTTCAATAAAGGTATGAGAATTATGAATATATTATTTTCTGTGTGTTGGTTAAAAAACAAAATGATTAATTTATTTAATGTGATGCTGGTTATATTTATGGCTATATTTTTAGTATATTTGCATTGTTAATTAAGCACTCACGTGAAGCATAACCAGCACTTCACTTATACATTATAGTGAACTACCCTGCAATTTTTTGGTATTGCTGGTAAATAGAACATATCATAGAGACTGTGCAAAGAAGAGCAACTAAAATGATCCATGATCCATGTGACGACCGAGTGTTGAAGGTCAAATGTGAGGAATTGCAGAGAGGTGTGACAGCAAGAGAATGACCCAGAGTAAAACACAACAGATTGGCTTTTTAAAATATTGTTTTTACTTATTGCAATTTGGTTTTCATTAAATAGGAGCAGAAAACTTTAGTTTGTACAATAAAATTGAATCAGATGTTCAGATACAGTTTGCAGTTGTTCAACACAATCAATTGGCAATGTAAGTGCTTATTAACAATTTAAATTATTTCTAATTAAATTTCTCTATAATAAAACAATTGGTTTTAAATAAGCAGATGACACTATACTAATATTATGTCCTTGTTTTAGAAATAACAGTTGGAACTCTAAAGTAAATTCCTTCCACTCAAAACACCTTCAATTATCCTCGCCGTCTCCTGCACCCCTTTCTCTCTCTCTCTCTCTCACACTCTCTCTCTTTTTCTCTCTCTCTCCCCCCTCTCTTCCAATAACTCCAATGTCCTTATAGTTGTCTGTAACTTTCCTAACAGCTTCCCCTCAATCCAACTGCGATGTTCCTTTTTTTCCCGCCTGTTATCATTTATTTTTATTTTTAAGTTTGGTCAGTTTAGTGGGGTTTTTGAAGCAGTATATTTGCTATATTAGGCAACATTTTTTACCATCTAATAATTTTTGCCTCCCTCAGCATTACACAACAGTAAATAAGAGTGTGCTTTGTTTGTATATTTTTTATTTTTCCTTCTCTTCTAATTTATAACAATATAAAAAAAAAGTAATAATAGAAAGTATTTCTATATTCTACAAAGACACCAATTCCGATCCATGGAAATAAATAAAGAAATATTGGGGTAAATCTAGAAGTCCGCTTGCAATCCGTTTACTAGAGTAGCGTATTTATGTGTGCGTACCTTCTATACACTTCCCTGGCACACCCCTTGAATTTACATACTTTGACCGATTTCCACTTTTCAAACCCTACCTTGACTTTTGGCCGCTGTCGTCCGCACACATACGGATGGGCAACACGGACTTCCGCAGCTAAGCACACCAATACTGTACACTTTACATGAAAACCCCCGCCTACATTGCGTATTTTAGACATACTTTTCTCTCACGTAAAATTAGCACGCCCACATGTACGAATTTACGCAACTAATACGTGAATGACCAATACATACAAAATCACGATTTTACGTGTCCGCAAAGCGTAAATTCGCACATAAGCGTTCTGGATCTGGGCCTAGTAGCCTTTAGCTTACACAGCTATTATTTGACTCTATTCATAAAGTTTTACGGCAGTGACCATCACACATACTGTGGGTACTCTGATACACTCATCATTCCAGCAATCAGAACAGAGTGACATCTGCAGCATGAGATGATGTTGGGAGGTGAGTATTTTCTATTCTAATGCTGTCCAAAGATGACACAGGATATTACTTTACATTGTAAAAGTGCATTGCTTTCAGAAATTTGTATACAGCGCCTGACATGAAATCTGCGATTTATCTTCTGAAGTTTGTGTGTTATTTTTCAGTTGAACAGTTTACTATATGTATGGTATGTAGAGCTCTGTTATAACTAAGAATATAGGAACTTGAAGAATGAAAACCTCCTAAATCTTACACGTACACCAGTCCTGAACTAGTGAAAGATTTTAGGAGGTAACGCTGAAAGACCATGATATTTAACACTACAATGGCCACCTTCTCATTTACTGTTGCAGAGCACAGAGAAGCAAATACTGATGAATCAGCCACATTGTGTGTTCTGCACATGCACAGTGCTGCTAAACGCTAAAAAATAGGTGTAATTGCAGCTCTGGATCAGGTCCCAGATCACTATTTAGGAGACTACATAGACTACAATTATATTTTGGCAAAAGCAATGCTGGGAAATACACCACATGTAGTTGTGTAGCTACCAATAAGAATCAGCCCTGAGGTGACAAGTTGCATTTGGGTTCCATAAGGCAATCTATCAATATAGAGAATGCCTTGCACATAAGGATCTTGGCTTTCTGCTTCTACTGAGTAAAAAAAATGTCAAGTCAAGTCTTATACTGATAAAACAGTATTTACACAATTTACAAAAAAGTCATAAAAAAAAGAAATCATATCCACGTGTATGACATGTAAGATGTGCCTTGCATCAAGTACTTTGGCCTTATTTTATTTTTTTTATTTAACCTTAGCCCCACCTAAAAAAATTTGTTTGGTTGGTTGTAAGCTGTAAATATCTTTTATGAAATTAGCTCTCATTAATCTGATTTTGCTGTACATAGATAAATGACTGAATTCAGCTGCACTTTTAAGTTTAAAACCAGGTGGAGGGAAGTAACTAATTTATCTAAAAAGCAAAACAAACTTAAATACATAAAGAAGAGCTGACAAACTACATAATGAATTTGGAAAATCTAATTATGGTTGTTCTGGCATAACGTGCTCTACTAATATTGCAGAAGGACAGGCCGTTGATTGCCTTAGTGAACCACTCAGTCCTTTAATACCTCCATGTGATAAGGTTAGAAGCACAGGACATTGTCCATATGCTTATTCTAACTATGACATGTGATTAGTGACTAATCTCTTCACATGAGCAGAGTAAAGAGTTTAGATCAACTATAATTAATGATTCCATTAACAATTCCATTAAAAGACAACTTCCTGCTATGTGTATAAAAAAAAAAGGAAAGGCTGCTGGAGGTAGAAGACCATGTAAAACACTTGTTATAGTATATGAGCCAAGAATAAAAATGCTGCTTAATACCACTCTCACCAAGAGCTGATCCAGAGCTCATGCTAAGTATATCAATTTTAGCAACTCTGAATAGGTAGTACTGAAAATGAGCATGCAACCGACATCAACAGAGGTCAATAGGCTGAGGTTTGATGCAGCAGCCTATACAAGTTTTTTATATATATATATATATATATATATATTTCATTTAAATTTGTGTCATTTATATGTTGTTTACATGTTATTTATGTCACAGATTCAGGGATTCTGGGATCTGACTCAGGAGCCCCTGGGTTTTTTTCTCATGCATTGCATTATGTCAATAAGTGCTAAAGTTACCATGAATTTTTGGTGGTACACATGAGAGGAAAAAAACGGAAAAAAACGGAAACCGGACATTCTAAGCTGGATAACCTCACCTATGTACACAGGCACCTGTTGATCAAGTATTTAAAGCACTGAAGATCTAGCAGTGAACCACTTTGCTCTCTGATGAAACCCTGACTGGGAGAAATGCGTTAGAGCACCTGTATATCTCTTTTTTATTTATCATCTGCACTTACCACAGTTATCTATAACAAAGACGGATACCAGCATTTGATGCACACTTTAACGAGCGGACAACATTTGTATCCTGCATAAGTTATCAATAGCGCAAATAACAACAGCGCTATCAAGCTGCCGACCAATGATGGGATAACAACCTGTGGACACAGATCACCGTGATCGAGGAGGTCGGAGCGAACCAGCGGGTCCCGCTGACGAGCGGGACTCATCGACCCGTACATCAAAACATCTAGTCCACAAAGGCGCAGCATACGGCAGAAAAAGATATAAGTGTGAGTAACACGGCTTTATATTTATCTCAAGTGCTCACGGCTACTTTGACTGTTAGTAACAACACACCGCAGAGTGCTGGTTGATTGGCTGTCGGTATGGACAATATAGTGCTTCACATTTGAAAGCCAAGTACAAGTTCAAGTGTCCTGCTGATTGCCACAAAGAGTCAAAAAGGCATAACTATCTCATTGTTTGCGAATATACTACCTCTACAAACAAACTGACTCAGTTTTAAATTACTATTCTATGAGTGAAGTGCAGATTTGATTCGAATATACAGGACATTTATGTCATACGGATCTTTTATACTGTTTTTGCAAATCAATATCCGGCAAAATCTATATCAAATGTATTTGTGTATTTTAATTTATTAAATTGTTTTTTATATATGATTATCCCCAAGCGCTCTTTCTTTCTTTTTGACTTTAGTTTTTCCAAGAGGGTTGGTCCCCTCTAAGTAGCAGCTGGGGCATAATCATTTCTGTCCTAGGTGTGTCTTATTAGCGCTGACTACATTCTGTGTTGTTTCTATATACCCATATTCAGAATAACTGTTATTGGAGAGGTTAGATGAATCTCTCTCTCTCTCTCTCTCTCGATATGNCTAAGTAGCAGGCATAATCATTTCTGTCCTAGGTGTGTCTTATTAGCGCTGACTACATTCTGTGTTGTTTCTATATATATATTATTTTGACCTATCAGCTGCTTTAAGACATATTTGGACAAAATAGTTCTGGTTTCTGTTCTGTAAAGAGATGGACATCTTTAGCAGTGCAAGCGAGCGTTCTATACATAGACAACAATTATTCCAGGGTAACTCTGATAATATTAATCTAAATAATCCTATCAATGTGAATATTAATGAGAATTTAGGATTAGATAAGTGTTTTTCGAATATGGAAAGACTATTGTGTGATGAAATCAGACATAGCTGGGATATTACCTTTATGAAGGAATACCTAAATAAAAACATAGTACCAAGAGGATTACGGTTGTTTAAGTCCTCTTCTTTTAGAGATGACTTAAACTTCACTAAAATTTGGAATACAGAGCTTGACAAGTGCTCAGCAGCTCTGATGGAATTACTGATCAAATATAGATCAGATAAAGTCACAGAACTTCATAAACAAATAGAAGAATCACAACAAAAACTCGGCAGGTTTGATAAATCTACGAGATTTCATAATAATGAGAAGGTTCTCAAATCCACAGTAAATTCTTTCGAACAGGAATTGGTAGAGATTAAAAAGGAAAAGTTAGAGAGAGATATTAGAGACTATGAGAAGGGTGAAGAAAGAACATACAATAGAAAATATTCCAAAAGGAAGGATTTTTATAACAAA
>WWET01007441.1:7630-19349 GCA_011038615.1 Limnodynastes dumerilii
CGGGTCCTGTTCCCAACTGGATACCCCTAACAATAGAATCCCCCACAAGAAATGCAGTCCCTCTCAGGGATTCCTTTTTCTTACCATCTGGTTCCCTCAACACCTCATGCTCTACATTACCTGTTGAAGTGCTCTCCAGGCCTCCAAGTGCTGCATAGGAGTTACGCAAGGGCAGAGGCTGTGCAATGTGTCCTTGCACAACTGGAACCTTCCTGCATGCATTCCTCACCATAGTCCACCCAGTACGTTTCCTGGGAACCCTCTGAGGCAATGGTGGCATCAAAGATGCAGACATCCTGCTTATCTCACCTTGCATCCTAGCTATCTTATCAAGTAAAAAAGACATCCTCTGACAGATTGGACAACACCTAAGTTTCCAAATTGTCTCCCGCAAAACAAAAGCATCACACCCACTGCAATGCACAAGAGCAGACATCCTAGGTTTTTTGATGTATAGAAATAAATTAAGCAGCAAACTTTGCTTTACCAACAAATCACACAACTACTTTGAAAAGGGCCCAAATCGTGTTCAAACTCCAGTTACAACTCCAATATGCTTTGAAAACCAATGCTTTGAAATCCAGGCTATGAAATTCAGGCAGGTTAGACCTTCATGAATACCTTCTGAATACGAAGCTGTTCAGTTCTACCCAATTATATGTCCAATATCCACATACAGCTTGACTATTCAAGTTTCAAGCCATATCATCAATTGGGTTCTATATATTTGGATATCATTGTGATACTTATTGAAATATTTTATATAAACTTGTGTAACTGAGAATATAAATCAATTTGATTGCTTTGTGGCATAACTTTTCTTTCTATTTTCTCTGCAATCGCATGGTTTATTCATGGCAAGCAGGTTTTTTAAATATGTATTTTTATTTATATTGTGTCTGATATTGTCTAAATAAATTCTATATATTTTCAATGAGAGCGCTACCATCATCTTTTACATATCTTCCTTTTTTGGGTCTAGTCACCCCAGGTTAGCAGCTCGAGAGAATTATAGAATTAATTCAAGTGTTTATCATCTAGTATCTTTAGCGAATACTTAGAGCGCTGATAACCATACCCCAGTTTCTGTTTTTTTCTATTAGTATGTTATGACATGCTACATAATTTGTGGATGTTAACCATGTTAGGTTTAATAAAAACATTGCAGGTTACAGTGTCTTTTTTTGGGTCTTCATGTGACAATTAACAAGTTTTTATATAACCATGTTATACAAATAATGTAAAACTGAAGAAAAGTAAAATCTCCTTGCAAAATGGGAATATCTTGTGTCTGGCATAATTACACACAAGATTGATTTTCATCTTCTACTAAAAATGGGCCAGTCTTTCATGAAAATTCAAAATAAAGCTGTCAATTGGTTTACTTCAGTAAAATTATCTCATATTGTCATTATCTGTTAACAGTACTAAACAGCAATCATCTTTAATCCACATCTAAAACACAGGTGTAAACACAGTGCTCCACAATCAGAATCATGTGCAATCCTCAAGTCCCAATATTGTTGTTTTTTATTTTATATATTCCAATAGTCCCAAAGTTTGAACAGTCCAGTTGGTCCAAAGCCAGATGCATTAAAGTACTTTACAATTGAAACTGGAAAATACATGTACAATCCACATCCAGGATATTTTGATTGTACTGTCGTGAACAGACTGGCAGTAAAGGAATCCTCACACACATTCAGTAAGGTGATGTATTAGTATAGTTCAGCTGAAGTACATAACCATGGAGCTTGTTCTGCTTTGAACAAGTATTCAACTCCTATTGGAGTTAGCCCACACAGAGCTCAAACATACACAACATACACAAGTTTCTCTAATCAGGAGAAGGATGAATATTCTCATCTCTGTTGCAATCACAAGTGTTGGTTCACGCACTTGATATTGTTGTATGTTTGTAGCATATCTAATATCCATAGGGCACACATTTATATCTATACACGTGTCTGAAAAATATGCAGCATTTAGTACCATTATTATTTAAGAGAGTCATTGATCAGTAATCTATGTTAGTTCCATAACATCCATTTAAAAACAAGTTAAAGGCACATTTGCATCCGAATCAATACACAAAAAGTCACTGCCCATTCAGTGTTTGATTTGCACATTCTCACATGGACATTCACGGAAACAGAAAGATATATATTGTATAAATAAATTGTGTCAATTATCTTAAATGCCCACATACTATAATATATCAGCACCTCAGGACGATAATCAGTCAGGAATTGTTAACAATCAGATTATCGGACCTTGGCCTTTCTGGAAGGATCAGAGGATTCAAAAATACATTGGCACTACACACTGCAGCGATAATTGGCCAACTAACCAATATTGTATAACTGAATGATAAACTGTATGATAGTGGATAACTGTATGATCAAACCAATAAAAGCTGTAGGGAGGCGACTAGCTTATGTTTCCTAGATAACATATTCCTAGCTGTTTTCAGATAAAACTTTTAAAGCGGGCAAATGAGGCCTGGGTTTGAGCTAATTTTGAAAGAACTTTTTTTGTATTGGACTTTCTAAAGCATAGCCTGCAAATGTGCCAGCTTAAGTTATAGATCAGTGAAGACTAGTATTCTGACACCTAAGGCCCTCTCCTCTTTTAATGACTGAAGTCTGGAGAGGAGTACTGTTGCAAAGATAGTGGGAGACAGTTTCTGGTAGGTAGGTTCTAGCAAGCAGTTCTGTGAGGATGTATCTAGAAAAAGCGCCACAGATGAGAGTCTAGTGATCTGTTGAATAACTAATTTCCACAACAAAGGGGCGTGATCTGACCACACTAATTAAAAATTGGGCAGCGATTAAATACTACAAAGTCCAGACTTAATATCGACAGCTAATTTACGCATTCTGCATGTATAAATCTGGCTGTGGGAATGCACTTGCGCATGTGCGTTGCAGATGTTACACATCGTAACTCTAATCGTATGTAACTCAGTAAGGAAGGGTGTGTCCCTATGCAAGCAGATTATATGCATTGTAGGATGAGGGATTAATTTAAATTCTACAGTATGGGCTGAGTTAGGCGATACATACGACCAGAGCTACACAAGGAAAAGTTACGTGCGGGCGAGTTGAGTGCCAGTGAGAGTGCATTCTTAGTAGTGTGTAACTTGGGTACACACTTGTACGTAAAACGACCTTAAGTCTGGATCAGACCCACAGTCCTTTCCTATGTTGTTGAACACTTTACAGACATGGTTAAGGTCAAATATAACAATTTTCGAAAAAATAGAGGAGGGACCTCTCTTCAGAAAGGAGAGGACTAGGGAAGCAGATATATCCACCTTAGGGTCCGGGACTACATTTTAAAGAGTCTGGGAAATAGAAGAACACTATAGTGACAAAACTATTTTCTAAAGAGTCAATAAAAATAAGGTAATTCCCATTAATAGCCATAAAGTTAACACAGTTATAGATTTATAAAAATATATATTTTAATAAAAAATTGAGTTGTTTTTATTTACATTCAGTCATGATTTATATTATTCTATATGTCCTCTGCTTTCCAGTATTGCAGAGCTTGGTTGAGGGGTGTGAATGGATATGCTGGCAGAGAGATCAGCGTTTATTAAATGCTTCAATTTTAAACTTTGGCTGCAATTACAGTATCTGTTGAGGCACCCAATTCTTGCTGAAGGTCCGCAGTTGAGATTGGACTACTTTTCATGTACCTGGAACGGCTGCAGTGTGTTCCCAGATGAACAGGGCCTTACCTTCTCAGGCAAGCTGGACTCCTGTTTAGGCACTATTGCAGATGACGGCTGTCACGTCTCATGTTGTTGGACCCACAATTTGAACTTTGTGCAGAGAAACCCGATGTCTGCAAAGGCTGTGGAACACTTCAGCTGAGCAGTATGGGAAGCCTAGGTGCATGCACACACATCGTAAGGACTGCAATCTAACTCCGTTGCACCCAGTGTTAGAGCTCAGGTATCTGGAGGCCCCTGACACTGGGGTGTAAGTTAGTAAACATGCACCAGAATTGCTGAAGTCAACAGGCCTCAAAGGAGCTTAACTTCCCCATACAATTCAGCTTTAACCAGTGTGCCAGCTGATCCCACAGCACAGTGACCTAAATGCATCCCATTTTAAAATGTTATACAGCTGCCTATTGCTTCCTATTTTATGCTATTATTCAGCTGCATAAAATGCATTGGCACCATCAGAGGGTCCTCCTTGGAGCCTGTTTCACAGCTGTGTATCTACTTTATCTTGTACAGTTCCTGTTCCTCTCTTTGTGCTCCCACAAAACTCCAGCAAAGGGGAAAAAAGTCTGGGACTGTTGAAATCACCCAAGGCAGGATAAGGCACAGTCAAGCCTTTCCTTATTCATAACACCAGCTGGATTCCTCAGACTCAGAGCTTGATGCTGATGGAGCTCCATCAACTAAAGGTAATTTTCACATCCTTCAATTATTAATCTTGGATCCTAAATAGTCTTTTCCTGCAGAACTACATAAGGTGGTAGAGGCACAGCAGAAGGACATTTTGAATTTAGCCAAACGCACCCAGGAGCGTTTCCAAGCATATGTCAGAGATTTTGATTATTTAAGCAGGGAGTTGGAAGTATTGAAAGACAAAAATGAGAAGAACCTAAAAACCTTAAACCATACTTGATATGACTATTATCTACTCTTATTCCATATGTAGATAAAAGAGACATTCACCTAGACTTTACAGGCAGTACTTTGTGCCCTAAATCAAAAGAGGGAGATTCTTCCCAAGATATTGGGCCTGATCCAGAACAACGCTTGTGAGTGAATTTACGCGTGGCCTTTTGGTAAGTACTGCGCATGCGCACCATAGAAAATACGCTCTGTAACGTAGCGTAATTGTGAACGTATGGGCCATTCACGTATGTGTCACGTAAATCCTTATGTGTGGGCGTGCCAATTTTACGTGAGTCCAAAATACGTCTGAAATACGTTAAGTAGGCAGGGATTTGTATTTAAAGTGTACAGTATGGGTGTGCTTAGCTGCGTAAATGTGTGTTGGCCATACGTACGTGTGCGAATCACTGCGGTTACATTGGCAAAAGTTAAGGTAGGGTTTGAAAAGCGTATCTTGACAAAATACGTGCATTCAAGGGATGTGCATAGAAGGTACGCACGCGAAAATACGCTACGCGAGTAAACGCACGGCAAACGTAGTTCTGGATCTACCCCATTGTCTTCAAGGACCTGATTCACACTTAGAGAATTTGGGAATGTATCTAAATATACGCACGGATGAGATACATAAACGCGATTCAGAGTTGCTAAAAATTTAAGTTAACCATACCCCTAGTTTCGGGAAATAATTTGCTATAAAATTGCTACCCTGGATCAGTAACCTGTTTAACCACAGGGATGTCACTTTTTACCTGATAATACACATTCTAAAATTATAGTGATCTTTAAGCTGGTAAAAGATCATATAATATGCTTCAATTACCAACAAATCTCTTTCTCAACTCAGACTTGAAATTATTTGCTAAGGTACCAGCTGAGAGAACTCAGTTTAATCTTCGCACATAGACTAAGTCCACTCAATCTAATTCACTATATCAGATCCCATCAGTAGTGCTATATTTGGATGCCTAGACAGCGTTTAACCACCTTTCCTGGCTATTCATGCTAGATACTCTTTGGTATTATGGACTTGGTAGCTTAATGAATGCTGCCGATGCTCTATATCACTTCCCCTTCAGACCTTAGCACTAGATTACGGTCTTCTTTCTTTCCACTGTGAAATTGAATAAGAAAGGGATGACCTCTTTTCCCACTTATTTACACCCTGTGTACGGAGCCTTTAGGCAATATAAAATTTCCTTATTTGCAGACAACATACTTTTAACCCTGACAAATCCGCAAATTTCTCTTCTTAACCTGTTTAAAGAACTTGATGAATATGACACACTATCTGGTTACAACAGTGAACAGTACAAAATCTGTGAGTCTTGCTCTCCATAGTCCCCTCCAAAGTCTGATGGCCAGCTTTTCCTTTCAATGGCGCTCAGCTTCTATTACATATCCGGAGCTTAAAATTACTAAAACATATTCTGCCCTGTACTCAGCCAACTAAACTCCTCTTATCAGATCTATCACCCGTGATCTAGAGATATGGAAACAAATGTTTATCTCATGGGGGTATAAACGCTGTCAAAATGAATCTACTTCTATGTCTATTTCAGACTCTACCAATCTCTGTTTGTTCTTCTGTGCTCATCTCATTACAATAATTATTTACGCGATTTTTTAGAATGGGAAAACACCCAAAATTCATGGCTAATGGAGCATTGAGTCTACTGTGAATTCAAAATTATTTCTTTGCAGTGCAGTAGAACCACTTGATTTTTTGGCACACCAAACCAGGTATAAAAAAAATGGTTACACACTGAGAATGATCTGTTATCTGTGAGTCGGGTAGACTGCCTCCCTTGGTTGACAGAGGCCAGCAGTGCTCTACTGATCCTGCCTGTTTGGAATATAGGAGCCAACAGAAGCATGCTACACACTTCTGCCTGGATCTGCACAGCTCCCCGTTACTGGTACCATGTACCAATTAACAAAAGTACGTATACCAAGGCTTGAGAATCCCTGCTGTATGAAATATATTATAGCAATGTTGAATAACCTGGAGCCCAGAGTACCTCTACTATATGGTACCTATGGCAAGTGGCTTATGATTAGGTTGTATACAGGTATTCATTTCTCCCCCATCCATACCCCTCTGCTACCTCCCCTTCAGGGTGGCCTCTTTCTCACTCTCCCTCTATTACCCTCTCCTACAGAGAACCAAATACCTCTATGCTGTTATTGTTATATGACAAATTTGTGAACTTTGATGTTTTAGAATGCAGTTTTGTTGTGTACCTAGCCCTGATCTAGAGCATTAAGCTTGTTAAAGAAATCTCTTTGGACTCTTTAAATAAATAAATAAATAAATGACTGCAAAATCTCAGAATGCAACCACTGGCATTCAAAGGGGCTGAGTCATAGCTGAGCTTACACCTTTTTACTTTTTTTTTTAAAATAGATTAAACATAAAGCTATTCAGCATTTGAGCCAAAGTAGAAGTATTTTCCCTGCATACAAAATATGTAAAATAAATTAGTGCCCCTTTCTTTGTAAAATGGTTTAGCTGAGGTGCACACTTGCATCTATTTTGCTCTTACTTCAAAACTCTGAATCAGCCCCGAATAGTATATATGTTGCATATATTATCATACAGAATGAAAAATTACCTTATACTTGTGTCGATTCTGCTGAGTCTCGTTGTCACCACCAAAGTGTAAAGCCCCAAACCTGGGTCCTGAGTCTTCAACAGACATCTCAAATGCATCATCAATAGTGAAATTACCCATGAAAGAATGTGGAATGTTCTGCAGAATATACCTGTACATTAAGAATGGAAAAGCAGAGCTACACATCACAATGAACACCATATAAAATGGCAGTTTATTTTTACATACAAGTTATAAATTAATTTAAAAATTACTTTTCAAGAAAAAGATTAAATTGCAGAAAATGTGTACAAATTTGCCAACAATATTTCAATAACAAATACTATAATAGAATACTGAAAAAACAGGAGATCTGGTTGAGTATTCGCTCAAGACAACTTAGACATGGCCTGTAGCAGGTGCAATATATTGACATGAACAGTGCTGAATTCCGCTTGTGTTTGGCTCTGGAGCACTTTCTTGGGCATACCCTTTCTGTAGATTGACTATGTGCCTCCTTACCTTCCCTCCTACGACATGCCTTTCAGAATATAAGTGGCTGCAGCTTGGGTTGCATTTGGGTCTGAATCAAGGATGACTGTGTGCTCATCATTTCTGAGCATGCATAGTGCAAAATATGCTACGTGAGCTTGTGTACACTTACCTCTGGATCTGGCCATGCATATTCATATGCAAGTGTGTTTTTTGTTAGAAAAATGCGTATACAGCAAAGTTATGTCTATTGATCTACTACTTTAGTAGTTCAGGGTCAGAAGTCAGCTTTAAAATTAAATTCCACACATATCCTTCGCAAAGGAGGCTAATGTACGGACTTTCTAATCCACAATACCGCAAGCAGAACAGGGCACTCTCCCTATTCTTCTACGTGCGGATGGTGAATCCGTGCCCTGGATCCTACCGTAAATATTCTGCCCACAACTCTATGCATGTCTATAAAAATATAAAAGTTCAACACACTGAACAGCGCTAACTCTGTAGCTTAAAACACATTAAAAGATGTCCCAAATACTTCTAAATAATGGTGACTAAAAAAGTGATGGATTAATATGTTCAAAGCGCTGAAAGTTAGGTGACAATCAAAAACAACAAAGGGGAATGTAATTTAAAATAAACTCTTGTATGGGTTCTATAGTGTAATCCCTATAGAAACACTGTTATAAATACTATTAGGATGCAAGCTAATTTAATAAAGTGACTGATTGTATAGTGCCCAAGTGCTAATTTAACAAATATGAATAATCAAATGGTTTGTGCAATCAAAAAAAGTCCAAAACGATACAATATACCTAAAGTGCATTAGTGCTAAATCAAAGATAAAGCAATGTAAACAAAATAATGGTAAGTGCAAATAGCAAATTTTGTTTCAATGTTGCTACTTATATCAAGTGGGTGAATCTTAATAAAAAAAATATTTTTCTACAAAACTCTGTTCCTTATAGGTTAGGAAAAGAGGGAGGGAAGGGGAAATAGGGGAGGGGGAATGAACCCTTGAAATATAGTCTTTGACAAATAAATTAATAAGTCTAAAGAATGCGGCATAAAAACAAGTCCTCAGATAGGTGAATCCTCTGGCATGACAAAATCCCTTAAAAGATCAGAAAAAGCATGTTTCATTAAAATTAAACTTTTACTTAAAGCTTTTAAACAAATAGCAATATACAATATTAAAAAGGAGAACACTGGGAACCTCCCTTCACTTCAGATGCCGGCTGAGAGTCACATATGGGACTAGGCGCTATTATAGCCCGGGCAGCGCTAGGTAGATAATAGCCTCGTCTGGACAGTGGCAGGAGAAGAGCTGGGAGGTCCGGATTCTCTATGGAGACACACAATGCGTTTCGGGCGACCGCCCCTTTTTCAAGTGATACCATTAGGTATATTGGAACATTTTGGACATTTTGTTGATTGCACAACAAATTATTCATATTTGTTAAATAAGCACTTTGGCACTTTACAATCAGTCACTTTATTATATTAGTTAGCATCCTTATAGTATTTATAACAGTGATTTTATATAAAACCCTTACAAGAGTTTATTTTAAATTACATTCTACTTTGTTGTTTTTGATTGTCACCTAACCTTCAGCACTTTGAACATAATAATCCATCACTTTTTTAAACTCTATGCATGTGCAATATAGGATCCTACATAAGGGCTAAACCCCATCCTTACTGTGCAATTTAAATGTATATCTTGTACGCATGGTGGGTGCTCCAGGCCCCCTTGAAAAAGCTGATTTCCAGACAGAAATCAGCATCAGACAGATGCGTTCCTTTGCGGAAGTATAGGTACTGCATTTGCGCAATATCTATACAGAGCTGACTTACACATGTAGGGCTGGATCCAGACCTTGTTAAGTGCATGAACTTAGTTACTCAAGGGCTAAACCATGTTGATTTCATGGGGAGCCAAGTTAATTGTATTCTTTGCATGCAGGGATATATCTTTGAATTGCTTAAGGCACACAGATACTGACCAGCTTTACTATCACACTGTTATTTAGACTTGGGATAGGAAACATCACCTCTCAACTCTAATACTGTTTGCAACAGATGAAATATGACTCCCCTGAAATCAAAATGATTTAGCCCTTGAGTAACTAATTTCATGCACTTAACAAGGTCTAGGTGCAGCCCGTAGTGTATATAAGTCAGTTCTCTTTCTTAATTAAGGTTCAGGTCCCACGTCAAAAAATGGCATAAAAGATTTGTTGCACATGATGTCCCACCAGTGAAAAAATGCTGTTTGGAAACTTATAAATTGCTGGATTTTTAAGATTGTACAATTTGTTCCTTTAACAGTGCTCCCATCCATTTCCCTACTACAGATGTAGGTTTCACTAGTCATTAGTTACTAGCTTCTGCCCTACTTCCCTTTTTATGCAGAGGTTTGTTTGCTATTTTGCAGCATTATTTATTACTCCTGTTACTAGTAACTGGCTCAATAATTCGGTTAATGGTTTTATAAGTACTTTTAGCTCTTTTAGTATCCTAAGATGTATCCCATATAGCCGCGTTGATTTGTCCAATTTTAGCTTGAGAGTAAGTCCTCGAGGAAAAGAACAGTTGCTGGTCCAGCCGGCCTTACTTAGAAAATGATACAGCAACCAGTTGAAAGGCGGCTGTATCATTGTTTCAACCAATCTGAAAATAGAAATTTGGTATTGGGAAAGGATACCTATTTCCCTGTTCCCAATAGCTACAGGCTGCAATGGGTATATTTGGGTTATTCAGAGGCAGGTATAAGGTTAGAACTTAAGGGGAAGGTTAGGATTAAGCTGCAGTGTATGTATGGTTAGGGATGAAAAAGGGGAATGTTAGGGTTAGGATGTGGGGTCATTCTATGTAAATGGTGAATTGGTTGTGGGAAAAAAAAATCTTAGAAAAATTTGTCTGCATATTTCCCACGAGCATGAACTTGGTCATGTTGTCAACAATAAATTTTCTAAACTAGATGTTTACTTGTGAGTGCTTGTGTATAGAGCTCATACTGAATTTGTTCAAGTAGAACATTTTAAGAACTTCAAGACAAGAAATGTTAAAATCGATACCGATATTTATAAATGCCTTATAAAGCAATAGAAAAACCATGAATGCTTCTTCTTTTCATGATAATTTTTCTAAGTAAATTTTGAAAGTGTGTTAAGTAGGAGCAGATTTGTTTAAGCTACCCTAAAATGTTTAATGTGAGTTACTCAGCAACATTCTTTTTAAATATATTAATTTACATGATGGTCAGAAAAAATCTTGTACTCTCCTTCATATGTGTGTGGCTATTTATTAGAGATATGGAATTTCTTTCCAGGTTGCAGTCCCCGGTAAGAAATTCTGATTTCCGAAATAGGGACATCCAAAAGTTCCTTTTCGGATGTCCCTATTTCGAATACTCCCCACTTTTTTTTTTAATTTTTTTTCAGAATGGCTGAGTATGCTGATCGGCATACTCACCCATTGTGATTCAGAAAACACTGCCACCACCGATATCCTGCCGCAGCCGCTACTGCAGGGAAAGGTGAGTAACCTCTCCAGGCTGAAAGGAAGGGAGGGTTAGGGTCAGGCTGCTGGGAAGGGAGGGTTAGGGTCAGGCTTCAGGGGAGGTAGGGTTAGGGTGAGGCTGCAGGGAAGGGAGGGTTAGGGTCAGGCTGCAGGGAACGGAAGGTTAGGTTTAGGGTAATGAGAGGGGAAGGTTAAAATTAGGGGAAGGAGTGGGGTACTTTCTTTCCTTACATTTCAGAGCACCGAAAGCTCGGTGCTCCGTGGATTGATTACTATGCCTCATCAATCGGTCGTTCTAAGCAGGGACCCACACCCTTGTTTTCCATATTATGCTCTCATATTAGAAATATTTCAATTTATTTAATGTGAGTTACCATCTTTCCACAAATGACTACCACTTTCAAAAGTTTGCTGTGATAAAACAGGGCTGACAATTTTCCATTCCCTCCCCCCCCCCCCCCACACA
>WWET01007441.1:19368-47947 GCA_011038615.1 Limnodynastes dumerilii
CCCAGAACTCAGAGGGGATAAATAGATGCCTATAAGGGGCTTGATAATGTGATTTATGTAAATCACATCCTAAAGCCACACCCATTGTCCAGCAGGGGTTGAAGATGTAAATTACATCAAGACACGCTGAGTCCCTAGCAACACTGGGATTATTAGTATTGATAGGCAGGACTTGAGGCCATGGCTTTCATTAAATCATGCCCTAAAAGCCAATGTGGGAGATTCCAGGAAAAATGCCTGAATTTCAGGAGTCTCATGGCTATTCCTGCAAAGTCATCAACCCTGTGATAAAATAATGCAAAATAGCCTAATTTTATATGTATTTCTGAAGTACAGCTAGATGCTCGTCTAAATTTATTGTATTTGGTTGCCGTAATCAGACACAAGTTGCTTACAAAATGCCACTTACTACAGCTGAGAAAATAAGAAAAAGAGAGAAAATTAAATAAAGCAGATATAAAGAACATAAAAGAAAACATGGGGAGACAGTGTGAAAATACAGGCAGAAGAAAACAGAAACACATTTAAGTAAAAGAGAAAGAAAAACAAAATAGCAACAGAGAGAAAACTAAAAGGAAAAGGAAGGGTAGACAAATATAGGAGACAGCTGAAAGAAAAATCTTCAGACTGCAACAATGCAGATACCCCAACAAGACTGCCTATCCACTATACAGAAGCAGGTCTACTTTAGGAAAAGACACAGCTAAAGAAAATGTGTTCTTCTATAGTCCCCCAGGAAAAATAATGCTGTCATTAAAACGTATGATGCATCTGTTGAGCGTTTACTGGCAGACTAATCATCTAAGTCGACAGCAACAAGTAATGAAACAACCCATCATGTAATTAATTTTTATGAAAGAGATGACATAAGTGACAAAATTGCAAGTAAAGAATTTACTGGTTTCCCTCAAGGAAGCACATGGAGTCTTTTGTGAAGGAAATAGCAAAGTGATTGGGAAAAGTCAGATTGCCGATTTGAGTCCTTAGCATGTTTTCTGAACAACAAAGTTCTGCACATTTGCTTGTGTCAACATCACAATCGCTTTATCAATGCAATAACCTCAACAAATGCCAGAATACACAAAATTCCCTGCATCTTTTGTATGTAAGGGACCAAGAACAGACTGATGGTTTGGAAAATGTGCAAAATTTTAAGGTCTGATTACAGCTAGACTTAGAGGTAAGTTCTGATTTTGTGGAATATAGTTGAAATGGTCTGTACGGTAAGAAAATAATGTAAGGCTTGTGAAAACGCACAAAGTGGAAAGCCTACAGGACCTTCAGGATCACAGCCTCACTATATGACCTAAGTTCATGGAGCATTGTTAAATCAAGAGGGAACAGTCAAGGAGTTACCAAGACAAAGCATCATTGGCATTAGCTCCACAAACAGCAATGATGCAGGTGAATTTTTCTAAAAATAATACCTGTGCTAGATGAAATCCAGAACGCTCACTGGAACCAGAGTCAAGTGAGTATCTTTACTGCCGTAATTTGGCATTCGGGAAATATGCATTCTTTTGTTTTGGTATCTGATGTTCTTGATCACTCCAAAAATACTGTCTTCCCATATATAGACAGACTTCTTTAAGAACTGCCAACAGACGTTATAGAAGTTATAATATGTACTGATGGTCTTGCTTCACAATTAAAAAACACTTATGTTGCAGAGGCTTTGAAAATTCTAAACACAAAAAACAACAGGAGAATAACATGGAAGTACTTTGTACCATCACAAGGAAGAGGCCTGCTGATAGAGTTGGTGGTGCCATCAAACGCCATGTTTGGTCTCTTCTTAAAAGTAGAAAATGTACCATAAACAAAGTGAAATGTGATTATGTAATAAGCTACCATACTGTAATGTGATGGGTTTTTTTTAAAGTAGTTTTATATAACCACAAAAACTTTATTACACATTAAAATGCCTTTTAAACTTCTATGAGTTATAAGCAAAACTTCAGGAGCACATGGACTTGTACCGAGCAAAATTTCACATTTGTTAAAGGCCATAAAAAATGGCATTCTTTAAAATGTAATGTTACCAGGAATAAAATGAAAGTTTATTGGTTAGGCAATAACATATAGCAATTCTGTATTAAATCATGACCCGTCTATTGTTTTCTCAGTAAATACAATGAATTTCATATAAAATTCCTTTTTTGCGATCAATGGGCATAAACATAATTGCTCTGTCACTTAATGTGTGTTACCATGGAATGACCCTGTAGATATAAGAGGGTTAGACTTAAGAACGGGTTAATTAAAACCACTTACTTTTCAGCAGAGGACTCGTCGCAACTCTTGGGGCCAGATTTACTAAGCTGCGGAAAACGATAAGTGGAGATGTTGCCCATAGCAAGCAATCATATTCTAGGTCTCACTTTCCTATTATATACTAGAAATGTCAGCTAGAATCTGATTAGCTGCTATAGGCAACATCTCCACTATTCCTAACCCGCAGCTTAGTAAAACCAGTCCCATTATTTGCATCACCGTTACATTTGCCGGAAGTCTCCATTCAGCAGTAGTACAATGGCTTTTCACAAAAGAGACCATCATACTAGCAAATCATATCCATGCTGATGATAGCATAGGGGAAGACTGTCCCATGCTAAATATTTCTCTGGCAAAAATACCAGTCTTTATTTAGATCTAGCTTTGCCTGCAAAATACTAAGAGCCACTAAACTGGTTTGAGAAGAAAGCAAAATTCTATCTTCAAAGATACAGTTAGAGAAAAAGCAGTTGTAATGTCTATAATTCAGCCCAAATGTGTGTAATGTATTTGATGCACATGCAAAGATGTAATTTTTGTACTCTACAGTGTTCAGACACTGAATGCATATGTCTCTTTATATATATGCATATCTCTCTCTCTTTATGTTATATTGTCCACATTTGATTTAAAAAGCAAGTAAATATAGAACTTTGTTGAAAATACAATAGTAAACATCGAAGCATGCATAAAATTTAAAATCTGATATAAATAGCATACTCTTACTGTAAATACATAACAATGAGGACAAAAATATTTGTGTTTTGGTTAACTGGGCAATAGTAACAAATAAAGATTTCAAGCATCACGGTTTAGGCAACTGCTTACAACTCAGTGTAAGCTCAAATGCTAGGACACCTAACTTATATCCTGTTAGTTGATTTAATTTAAAAATTACAGCATAAACAAAATAATTCTAGAGTACTTCCTCATCTTTGCGGCCCCCTGCTGGAGGCCGCTGGTTACGCTACTTATGTATTTTCAGCAGAGGGTGTCTCGGGTGCTGTGCCCACAGCGGCACAGTGATTATAGAGAGACGGTCGGTCCATGTAATGTAAACACAGAAGGGTATATAGTAGGAGGAGGAGGGTGTCCCTGTGTCTCAGCAACATACACACAGGAGGGGTATATAGAGGGAGGAGGATGAGGATGAGGAGGAGGTCACCCGTGTCTCAGCAATATGTCCGGTCTCCAGAGGCCGGCTCCCGCCGCAGAGAACATACAGAACATCAGTGTCACCTACCCGCAGTGCCCGTGCCCCCAGAGAGAGAGACCCCGGTACAGCAACATGTCCGGTCACGGACATTGCATTAGTCACCCACCCACCTGGAGGAGGCACAGGAGAGAGAGAGAGAGAGAGAGAGAGAGAGAGAGAGAGAGAATTCCCCGGGAATTATGACCCGGGGACAGCAACAACATGTCCGGTCTCCAAACTAAATCTAAATCTTTCTTCTTGCAGCCTCTGCAGCGCTGCCCCAGGGGGTTGGGGTTGGGAAGAAACAACTTCTCCATCTCTGGACCAGACAGAAGCTCACTCTACTTTAAAAAAAAAAAGTTACGTACCCTACATAGCGGATACGTAAGTTACGTAGCAGGGGCCGCAAAGATGAGGAAGTACCAATTCTAGTTTACAATTAATGTGAGGCTTCAAGCAAAATATTCTAGAAAGTACTAACTAGAATTTATAAGGTGGAGTAGCCCCTTTCCACAATTCCATCAATCGCTAAAATAATAACCCTATTACTGTATAGATATTGCAATACACTGATGAAACTTTAAGAATAAAGGCATAATGTAAGCCTTAAATAATATGGTTAAAAACTACGAAAACTTCAAAAAAACAACATATGGTGGGCTATTCTGATCAAGTTTTCAAAGCAAATATATAGAAGTAGGACAATGTATGTTACGTGGTAAATAAATAAGAACCACGTGACCTGAACTACATTACACATAATTATCACATAATAATCGTGTATAGAGAGGACATACCCTGAAACACGAAACACTGAATGACGTTCTTTGTTTGCTTCGTTACATTATAGCAAAAGTTAAGTTCCTGTTACTTCCTTTCACTATATTCTCTCACCCAGAGAAACTTAAGAGGAAATGCATCCCTGTCACGTGATTCCAGCACCCGCCTCTAGACCCAGCGTCACGTGATTCTCGAGACATTACTTTACGTATTGTTTTAATTACATTTTTCGAACAATAATACTCCTCCTCTACTGTTTTAAGTATGTTTGTGTACCCGTATAATAGAAACTGTGGAAATAAACACCGCTTACTATTCTAAAAGCGTGTTTTTTTTAAGTATGAATGACGTTCATTAGAGAACGCTGATAAAACCATAAAGTGTGATTATAAACAAAATACAAACACGGTTTATCTGACGTACAAAGAGTAGATATTGGGCCACGTCCTCATTTAGTCGATATTGTACATTAACGCGAAACATTCATTGTAGAGCACACAACCGCGCATGCGTACTTTGAAAGTTTTGCGGAGAGACGCAAAGAATCCGACGTAACAACGCAATAAAGATGGCGGCGGGGGCAGTAGCTCTCGGTGAGGGTATTAGAAAGCGGATAACGACACCTAGCAAAGCCGGTTTGTCCGAGTTTCGTGATGGAACGAAGGTAAGTATATATGGCATTGGGAGCGATGAGCTGCAGGCTGCAATGACTAATATATCATTGGTATCAGATATAGCAGAATGGCGACAGGTATTTCTAGGAGCAAAGCTGGATACGTTTCAGCGGTGTGTACAAGTGTCATTTTTCAGATGTCCTTAAACATTGGAACCCATCTTACTAAAAGGGCATTTTGTGACCATGGTAAAGATGGATTGCTTGATGCGATTTATGTAAATTAAACCCCACTGCTCCACCCCATCCAACAGTACTATTCATAGTATTACTGGGTAAGGGACCGTGATTGATTACTTAAATTACCAGATATTGCACAAACTAGAAACATTTAAGCAGGGTACATACTGGGCTTTTCAGCAGATAATCTTTTTATTCCCACAATCAAAAGACTGTTTCACCATATATCTTACCAGTGTATACTGTCTAAAGATTTCCTAATAGACAATAAGCAAAATATATATTTTCATTGTTAATATGGCATATAAGGAGCTCCAAAAGATCAAATCAGAAGATCTGACAGTTTCAAATGATTTTTGAGTGTTTTTGGACAGTACACACTGGTAAGATACATGGTGAAACAGTCTTTTGATTGTGTGATTGGAATGATTATCTTTCAAAATGCCGCAGGGCCAGATTTACTAAACTGCGGGTTTGGAAAAGTGGAGATGTTGCCTATAGCAACCAATAAAATTCTAGCTCACTTTCTTATTACATACTAGAGAATGTCAGCTAAATTCTGATTGGTTGGTATAGGCAACATCTCCACTTTTCCAAACCCGCAGCTTAGTAAATCTGGCCCCAGTGTTTACCCAGCCTTACAGAACTTGGGGCGGAACTTGAGGCTTTGTTTTGCTGGCTCCAATGCCAGCAGCCATGTATTATGTAATGCAAAAAGGTCAGGCACTTCTGGATTGTAAAATTAATCTATAGTATAATTGGCATGATTTTTATCAAGACTTAAGGTTGTTTACAATTTTTTTGCTTGTACGATATGGAGTTACGTTGTGTACATGCTAATCATTGGGGACAATTAGTCGATTTGCATGGATGAGCGCTCTTTATAGGTCACATCAAGTAATCCCATCATCTGTGCTGCACCCCTTGATTTTGTTTAAAAATTTGTGTATGATGTTTCAACTGACTTTCCAGCCCAGTAGCTGCTTGTTATATAGGTGTGCATATGTACACCCATATGACAAATTTAGCAAAATGGGATATATAAAAACTATGGACCACATGCAGGCCCACATGCAGACCCCAGCACGCTTTCTTTCTGCAGGGGTCGAATAGTCTGCACGGATGAGGGAACCACGCCTGCTTTGACTTCTTTGAACAGATTTGCATCTGTCCAAATGTAGATCCGTGCGGAACTGCTGTTCTCTGCCTCTTGACTAGCATGCCTATCCCCACCTGTATGCCAGGGATTAGGGCTGTGCCTTCCACGGATCTTCTTACATACAGAACTCTGTTCTGTATGTTAAAAGCTACGTTAGCATAACATCTTACATGCACATGCACCGATGTTACTTGTCTGGGCCCTTATGCAAGAGACTGGGTCCAGTCCTGATGAGCATAACGATTCATACACGTGTACACTGTTTTCTAACCGATCTGTGATTTTAATCTCCCATTATGCTCCTGCTCAATAAATTCAATATGTATGTCCACAAAGGTATTACTGTTGCTGAAAGTACATGAAGAATCTTTGAATGTATACATTTCACATTTGATCGGTAAAATTGTAAGGTTTTAAATATTAAACATTAAACTAAACAGTTTACTATGGAACAATGAAGCATGATTGTGGGAGCAAACACTCTCAACGATCAAGTGAAAGTGTGTACCAGCTTTACATTATGTAGTGTGTATGTGTGCATCCCCCTCACCCATAGACATATTAATTAATTAATCCCAACATATTACACTTATGGTGAAGTTGGGCTTGGAATTGTCTCCAAGCTGACACTGGGTCTTTGACCACAATCCTCTTCAGCTTTATCCCATCCAGACTTAGGTTTATTTTATGTTGGGTTTTTATTTAATAGACACCGTTTATTAGCACTAATACACAAATATTGAGTGTTGGTAAAGCAGGTCATAGGCTACCTACAGCACTCAAGGTCTCATCATGGTTTGCCAAGTGTTAACTATAAGAGAAATATAGTACAGCGCTAATCCAAGTATTGGAAAAAATGACTATTAAAAAATACCTAACATTAATAATGTTGGTTTTAATAATAAATAGGGAGTGGCAAATCCTGTTTAGACAATTTTATGAACAATAAAATACACATAGAATCACCTAAAGCACATATATATTCATCTAACTGTTGATATATCTACAAGAGGTTCTTACTGCTGAAAGCCTTATGTCCAAAGCAAGAAACCACGGAGGATTTCACAGTATTAGATAACAGTCTCCCGTGTTGAGGTGGAGTAAAATGCGGTCTGACATCAATAGATGTTGCTAGTGCCTGTATCAGAGCACTCTAAGGTTTCTCACTTTTAGACACAGATAGTAAAAGAAGCAGAGTGTAATTGACAAAGTTCAACAAACAGGTATTTTTGGGAATATCTAACGTTCCTGGTGTCCGCGATAGGACGCCCGATGGTCTCCTGCTCCCAGGCTCACAGTCCCCGCTTCCAGTATAGATTTTCTCCCTTGCTGTCCTTCGATTGTTAGTGCAAATGTTTCCTCCTGGACTCCCGAGCATAAAGTATCTTATAGGTGACCAACCCAAATAGACAAAGTGCTCAGTGTCCGTAGGTGGATTTTAACTGCACGTGCTGCTCCAAAAGTTCAGTGGTGTTTAAAAATAGCTGCCGCTTACATATTTCATCCACGTCGTGGACTTTTTCAAAGCTGAACGCTAGCTCTCTCTCCTCCTCTCCATATAGAGGTAATTCACGGGTGTTTAGGCCATTTAATCAGATCCTTAAAGTGCTCTTTCCCGTTTTTAGACTGACAAAGAAGATTGATCTCAGATTTATTCTGGATAAACACTAAGTCTAGATCAACAATAGAAAACAGTTAAAAACTAGATGCCGGTACCCTATTGATATTCATTCATATGGTTACATAAAACTATTCATTTGTTTATTACATTTTATAAGTTTTCAAAGTTATCCCTTACTTAGAGACATTCTGTCTCATGTATATACCACAAGATCATTGAGCAATTTTACTGCATTGATGATAAATTATATATTTACTCTTCCATTTATTAACATGTATATAAATCGAAAATTGTGTGTAAGAAAAATAAAAATCTAAAAAATTTCTTAGCCCTGAGCCAAGTAAAAAATCCAAACAAAATTTCTAAACAAAAAGCAACTGGAACAAGGGAAATGGGGGACTTTAAATGTGGGAAAAAAAAATGTCTAACGTGACTGTATTATGAATGGAGTGACGAATATTAAATCCATTAACAATCATGCTATATATTCGATTAGAAATCACATCACATGTGAGACATCTTTTGTGATCTATGTATTACAGTGCTCGTGTCCAAAACAATATGTAGGACATACAAGAAAACTGAAAGAAAGATACAGAGGGCATAAAATAAACATTCTAAACAAAAAAACTAACCACAGTGTACCAAAACATTTTTTTAATTATCACCAAGGAAACCCAGATTGCCTAACCATCTGTGGAATCGAAGTGATATAACCCACAGAAAGAGGGCTGGATAGATATAGCAAATTATATCGTCGTGAGGCTTATTGGATATTTGTCCTCCAAACTTTATCTCCGGAGGGATTGAATGATTAATTTAATGATACAGGATTTTGAAATTTCCCTATCGGTTATCTTAAAATCACGAACAAATAGAATTAAAATATAATGGGATTATTTAATAATAATTAGTTCATGAACCAAAATGGTACATATTTATAGTGTTTTCCCCAGGGCATTTTAGCCGGGTGCTCCACCCAGCAATTTTAGCTTACCACCCGGCCAGACCTGACCAAAACGTTGATTGTGATCTACAGCTTGTAGTCCTAGTTGTGCTTCAATAAGCTGTAAAGGCTTTCTGACACTGCTGCACGTTAAGCAGAAGCAACAGAAACTCTGTATAGAAGACAACCTTCAGCTTCCTTTCCTTCAGTGTGACGCTGACATGACCTAAGGTCACGCCAGCATCACTCGCACACAGAGAAGGGGGAAAATATTGGATGGCTGGAGACACATGACAGCCCCGTCTTGTTGCCTCCGCCTGTAGATCACAACCAACAGAACAATATAGTTACAAGACAGGCACATTCTAATGCCCCAGAAGCATATTTCCCAGTAGTGCAGTACTAGCGAGGCGTTTCGCAGAGTTATTATTGCAAAGTATTACACTGCTCTCGCCCAGCTGCTTTTTAATACCACCCAGCTGGCAATATTTTCTGGGGAGAACACTGGTATATAAAAAATCTCTAAGCTTTATACTTGTTATGGATGTATACATTTGTGTGGGAATTATTTTGTATAGATGTTTGTTAATTTTTTGTATATATAATTTCCTTATACTATATATAAAAAATTTATTTGTGTATGTATGTAGATGGTAATGAGTCTAAAAATAGACCAAGTCAGCACTCTGATAATGGTATCCAAAAAAATATATAATTTTATTAGCAGCAGAGAGGAAAATATCCCAAAAAGTGCAAAAAATATGTGCAAAAATCCAACAATAAAAGCAATACCAAACGAGTAGGCAGATTTCCAGGCAGGCAGTAATGGAGAGGCATATGATATCACAGTGTTATCCAGAATGTCAAAGGGCTCATGAAAATTGAAATGTCCAAAAATAAAGTCCATAAATCCATATGCAATGCCCAAAAGTGATAAGCGCCTCCTACCTGACAGCTGTTTCGGCGTTTGGCTTGTACACCGTCCTCAGGGGTCCATCTGCCAAAAGAATATTGCCCACACTGCCATACATCTCATTATATAGGTACTTACCGCAGGTGTAGCTCCTTTACGCCCCTCCCGGGGCGTATCGTCCCTCCACACACCCGGCAAATCGGCATCCCTCTCTTCCCACACACGTGTGGCGCCAGCGGCGTCACGGCCAACACGCAAACAGCGTGCGTCCGCGACGTCACAAGACGCCGACCGTTGTTATGGGAGCAGGACGCTCGGTGTCCGGGTGCATACAAGGGCCGCCCACACCATCCTGGGCACAAAGAACGCTACACCCCGGCCATATTAAACACAATGTCAAGATAAAGCTGTATAGAGAGACATAAATATACAGTTTAAGGAGGCATCATTTTACAAACACAGTTACAAACAAACAGATAACCATTTAACAACCAATCCAAGGTATAGACAATTCAAGTATATTTTAGAATAGTAACAAAAGGTAAAAACCTTACTCAGGCACAGGAGAGGTGGCATTAAAGATAACATGAAAGACCCAATTCTTCATTCAGTCTCATTGGGGCTAGGGAATCAAAAAGAAAAAATAATCTGGCCTCTTTTTTTCAATAAAAGTAGATCTCTATTACCCCCTCTACGTAGAGGAGGTATGTGTGCAATCGGCATCACTCTTAATTCATTGATTTTATGTTTAAACTCAACAAAATGTTTGGCAACTGGGGGAGTACTGCTCTCAAGTTGTTGGAACGCCTTTTTAATAGATGACCTATGACCTGCCACCCTCTCCTTTAGCATCCGAGAGGTTTTACCTATATACAGTTTGTTACATGGACATATAATCAAATATACCATGTATTTTGTTTCACATGTTAACCTAAAATTAATTTTGAATTTTAGGTCTTTAGTGGGGTGCTGAAAGTAGTTGCCTGTAATTAAAAAACGACAATTTACACACACACTACACTTAAAAACTCCTGGTTTAGTTGTAAGCCAGCTTCTATTTCTCACTGGGAGTATATCTCGTTTTACAAGTATGTCACATAAATTAGAGCTCTGTTGAAAGCAAAACATTGGAGGGTCTCCAATAGTTTTACTCAGCTTGTTGTCAGAGGACAACATGTGCCAATGACGTTGAACCACTCTCTTCAATTCACCCGACAGTCGAGAATGTAGTTTTAAAAATCATACGGTTCTGTGTATTATCACCCTTATTTCTAGGTTCCAATAACTGTTAAGGCATCTGTTCTTAGCCAGATTTACCTCTTTTTTTTAGAATAGCCCCTATCAAGAAAACGAATACCCATCTCAATCAGAGCTTCATTTAAAATGTTGATATCAGAGGTCAGACGCACCACCCTTACCATCTGTGCGTGTGTGTGTGTGTGTATATATTTATATATATATATATATATATATATATATTATATATTTAATATAATATTTAAGTGTCACTCAAAGACCAATATAAGAGAAAGACTTCAATCCAGCTTTATTCCGACGTTTCAGAGGGCAACTGCCTCTTTCATCACGGACATACATAAATGCAAAACAGTGATTACAGCAATATATACATAAGGTGCAAAAACAATCCCACTTACCCCACCAACGTGAAGCCCCAAGGACCGCATGTGCCCCATTACGATGCAGAGCCCGGGAAACCTCTGACATAGTCGCATGCACCCTGCTGCAAACTGCCAGTCAGGGTTACCCAAGTACCAGGCATAAACAAAGCGGCGCTACCACGAGCGTCACGGCTGTATTAATCAGCAGAGAAGGTGGGCACAACGGGACAAAGGAGCATGAATACAAAGTTAACAGGCAAAGCAAAAACTATGAATACATAGTATTTGTTAGAGATAGGTACCAGCATAACTGACAGCATAGGCATATTACATGACATCGCGAGTAATACAATCAGCTGCCACATAATAACCGCAGCCAAAGCACACAACGAACATAGTGACATAAAGCAGATATATATCCTATCAGTGATGTCAATAAGAGTATTGATTATGAGATCGTGGGTAGTACAGTCGGCTGTGATATAACTGTCGTCAAGGCAACCAACAACCACAGTTACATGACATAAAAAATGGAAAATGGCACAGAGAGACAGATATTTATCTTGTCACGTGTCAAGCCAAAATGACGTGTGCACCAAAGAGCAAACATCCAAAAAATGTGTCCAGATAGACAAATTAGTCCTACCAATATTTACCAGTTATATGCTAATGTAGCAAATATCCATCACTTACAATCCAGATGCTGATGCCAAGAGTAATAACACAAAATGATAACAAACCATAATTCATCTCTCTGCAACAAAAAAGCAGGTAGTGTGCAGAAACTGTAGCTAATTAAAAGATCTTACAAAACATACAATAACAGGGCAGTTATAATAACAGGACATCACAATATGAACATGTATCAGACAAGCCCCACCATATCAGTGGATAAATCAGAACACTCTTACATGACGGAAAAAATAAAAACACACAGTCTAAGAATGCAAGCAATGTCCCAGAAGTGCAATTTACAAAGAAGTGCACTCTATGGGTATGTCACCCTAGAAACATCACTTGTAGGAAGAGAGACAGCAAAAGGAAAAGACAAAAACAGAGAAAAAATAATAAGCAAAATATATAAGTCCAAATCCAGAGACATTAGTTACGAATACAACATCCTCCATCCCAAAAGGATAAATTTGCTTAATGAGCCCATGGCATAGGGCCACAATATAAAAAACAATTCAATGGCAATATTTCATTGAGTCCACTTGGATTAACAGTGCCAAGTTCATGGATCCACCTTGCTTCAAGAGGAAGGAGGGCCAGATCCCGGTCTCCACCTCCTAGGATCTTGCGGAACGTGGTCAATTATTTTACATCTTAGGTCAGCTAAAGTATGATGCTTATCAGCAAAGTGTTGAGCAACTGGTTGTTCTGAGCTTCCACTAGCCAGGGCAGCCCGAATAGCAGATCTGTGTAAATAAAAACGTTCTTTAAACATGCATCTAGTTTTTCCCACGTATCCGGCGACAGACGGGCACCGTAACATGTAGACCACAAATCTTGATGTGCACGTCAATACATGCCATATATGAAAGATCTTGCCTGAATGCGGATGAGAAAAGGTCCGGCCTAGCTCCATGTGCCTACACGTGATACAATTAGGGCATCTGTAACAGCCCGGTTTCTTAGTCAAAAAAGTTGTAGGAAGAGATCTCATGTTGGAAATGTCCGTTTCATCAGCATATCTTTTAGGTTGCGACCCCTCTCATAGCATGGCATAATCCTTAAGGAGTTGAGAGCCGGTAAAGCTCTATCACTTTCAATAATTGGCCACAATGTCCGCATGGCCTTGTTGACCCTGGGACTGGCCCTGTTATATTGGGTCACCCAGGGTAACAATTTCTTAGTGTCTTTTATCCTCTTTTGGGACAATAGTTGTTCTCTTGGGATCTGTAAAGCCTTCCTTATAGCCTGAGCTAGGGTGGACGGATGGTAGCCTCTTTGGAGGAATTTTAACTCCATTTTATCCAGTTGGGTATCCCGCATTACCATGTCACTGTTAATTCTGCAGACCCTCAGGAATTGTAAAAAGGCAATCCTCTTTTTAAAGAGGGTGGATGATAGCTAGTAGCTACCAACAGGGTATTCCTATCGGTAGGTTTTTCAAAAATAGACGTATGGAAATCCCCTTCTCAGAACTCTATATTTTCATCTAGGTAGTGGATCAGCTTAGAGTTACACTCGAAGGTAAATTTGATATATTTCCCGCTGGTTCACCACTGACAGGAAGTCCTTAAATGATTCTTCAGTTCCGTCCCATAGAAGCATAATATTATCGATATAACGAATATACCAAATAAAATTTTGTTTAAATTCTGGGTTGTCAATGAACAGCAACTGTTCCACCATGTACTTATAGCAGTTGGCAAAAGAAGTTGCCACCGGCGATCCCAATGGCATAACAGGATATATGTAGATAATACACACCATTGAACTTAAAATAATTATACCTCCGGGTGTAATACAGTAATTTTAGAAAAAAAGTCAACATCAGGCCCAATGCAGTGTACAGCGGGTTATGAGAAATTAAGTCCCTCTCTGCTTCCACACCCGGGGTATGTGGAATGCTCGTATATAATGACACGACGTCAACAGTGAACATAAGTGATAACTTGTTATTCAGTACAATATTTTTTAGTTTACACAGTAAATCGCCTGAGTTTAGGAATGTCCGTAGAGCCTGTATACAGGGCTGTAAAATTAATCAAGAAATGCTGAAATCTGATGAGTTAATACGCCCCTTACGGAAATGATGGGCCGCCACGGCGTTTTAAAAGATCCTTGTGCAGCTTAGGTAAAGTGTATATAATCGGAGATTTAGGAAACCTTGTTTTCAATGTAAGCGCCACTCACTCAGGAATAATTTTGGCCCCGATTGCTTCATCCAAAATATCATACAGAATTTTCTTAAACTCTGGAGTGGGATCACATGAAAGTTTCTTATGGGTGGTTGTGTTGCTCAGTTGTCTTTTGATCTCCTCTGCATAATCAGTTAAGCTTTGTACCACAATGGCACCGCCCTTGTCTGCAGAGCAGATGATAATGTCATTATAGGTGGATAATTGCTTTAATGCTTTAAGTCCAGCTGGTGAAATATTTTGTCCCATGTAAGGCACTGACTTCACTAATTTGGTCACTGTGTCATCCAATAACCTGGAAAAACATTTAATTGATGCATTATGCGTCTGGGGGTCAAATAAAGATTTCTCTTTAAACATGCTGTATTGGTCTGGAGGAAGTGACTCCAATGGCACTTTGTCCTGGAAATGTTCTTTCAATTTCATGTTGCGTTGTAATTTAAAGTGGTCTCCATCTAAAGTCATCAAATGGTACAGATAGTACAAACGAGAGACCCTTACGTAGAATGGACATCTCCGTTTCAGAAAATTGCCTATGGGATCAATTGAAAACTAGTTCTGCTGCGCCTTGGAGCGGGACCGGGTGTTCAGCTCTGCAGCACTGGCCGCCCCTCCTCGTCCGGTGCCTCTTTTTTTGTTGCCTCTTGAACCTAGAGATGGTTTGGCTAAAAAAGGTTGTCTTTGTATACCAGTGGAAGATTCCCCTTCAGATGTGCGGTACTCTCTTCACTGGAAGTCTCCAACAAATCAGATTGGGCCCTAGGGCCTCTGCGTTTAATAAAGGGTTTACGTCGATTTTGAGACTCTGTGCCTGACAACCATGTATAAACGCGATTCTCCTCGTAATCACGGATGACCTTGGAGAGTTTATCCTTCTTGAACTTAATTAAATTGTCTCTATATGTATCAATCTGTGATTGCAATTTATTGAACCAGTCAGTGGAAGTGTCGGCTCTAAGTGCTTCACTTTGTTGGGATTCAAAAGATTCAATTTGTGATTTTGTTTGATTCAAAATTTTTCCAGCCTCTTCAATTACTAAGAGAATTAAGTCCATGGAACATTTATTTAATATAGCCACCCACCTCCTGCAGAACTCTGGATTATAGCGTCCTATAGTGGGAATTTTTTTAATTCTAAATCCACGTGGAATTAATTTGTCTAAAATAATAAGATAACGTGACACCATGGAGATTAAATTCTATTTCCTTTTTACGATATTTCAAAATCTCTTGAAATAAATCAAGGTCAGTGTCGTCAGAGATCACTGCAGAAACCTACTTTTTATTTATGTGCTGACACAGTGTTATTTAATGTTGGAGCGCGGACCTTTTTTGTTCCCTGTATTTCCATATTGGTCACTTTGTTGAATTATCAAGGTATATTACTTTCAGTGGACTACGGTCATATTTACTGGTGTGTGATACCCAGTTCCTGGAGAGCATGTCAGGGCTTGGCACAAGTTGTTTTACCCAGAGGCAAAGTTTTGTCTTTCTTTGATGCTGATGCAGAGGCCATTCTGTTTAAGCACCCACTTTCGTTCACAATATAGCTATATTGGGTTAAGCTCACCTGCCCAGCGTAGTGGTCACTTTGGTCCTTGACTGCACCCCTATATTTATATATACACTTGCACATATTTAATTTGTTGGCTAGAAACGCAGCCATTTTTTTTACTGTTTAGTTTTATTTGGGAGTCTGACCACTCCCCAAACATGGCCGCTGCAGGCTATTCAAATGCAGGTAGTGTCTTAACAGAGACCTCCTGTGTACACATTTAGCAAATGGATGGGGACTCACCTACAGGAGGTGCCTTGACGCTGGGCAGGTGAGATTAACCCAATAGAGCTATGTTGTGAACTTAACCTCCTTTTTATTTATGTGCTGACACATAGTGTTATTTAATGTATGTTTGGAGTGCTGGACCTTTTTTGTTCCTTGTATTTACATAGTGGTCACTTTGGTCCTTGGCTGCACCCCTATATTTATATATACACTTGCACACATTTAATTTGTTGGATAGAAGCGCAGCCATTTTTCATGCTAATATATATATTTATATATATTTTTCAAACTATGGTCAATAATGTTTTTAGAAAAAAAGTTTATGTAAATTAGGAGTAGTATATTGATTAGTTGATGAATTTGTATACATGTTAATAAATGGAAGAGTAAATATATAATTTATAATCCGTACAATAAAATTGCTCAATGATCTTGTGGTATATACATGATAGAATGTCTCTAAGTAAGGGATAACTTTGAAAACTTTATAAAATGTAATAAACAAATTAATAGTTTTATGTAACCATATGAATGAATATCTATAGGGTACTGGCATCTTCTTTTTAATTTTGTTTTCTATTGTTGATCTAGACTTAGTGTTTACCCAGAATAAATCTGAGATCAATCTTCTTTGTCAGTCTAAAAACGGGAAAGAGCCCTTTAAGGATCTGATTAAATGGCCTAAACACCTGTGGGTTACCTCTATATGGAGAGGAGGAGAGAGAGAGAGCGCTAGCTTTCAGCTTTGAAAAAGTCCACTGATGTGGATGAAACGCCACAACTTTTGGAGCAGCACGTGCAGTTAAAAATCCATCTATGGACACTGAGCAGTTTGGGTTGGTCACCTGTAAGATACTGTATGCTCAGGAGTCCAGGAGGAAACATTTGCACTAACTATCGAAGGACCGCAAGGGAGAAAATCTATACTGGAAGCGGGGACTGTGAGCAGGAGACCATTGGGCGTCCTATCGCGGACACCAGGAACGTTAGATCTTCCCGAAATACCTGTTTGTTGAACTTTGCAATTACACTCTGCTTCTTTTACTATCTGTGTCTAAAAGTGAGAAACCTTAGAGTGCTCTGATACAGGCACTAGCAACATCTATTGATGTCAGACCGCATTTTACTCCACCTCAAAACGGGAGACTGTTATCTAATACTGTGAAATCCTCCGTGGTTTCTTACTTTGGACATAAGGCTTTCAGCAGTAGGAGCCTTCTATATATTCATCTAACTGTTGATATATCTACATGTGCTTCACATCTCTATATTACATATGCAACATTTTCAGTGGCAAATTTTAGGTGATTCTGTGTGTATTTTATTGTTCATAAAATTGTCTAAACAGGATTTGTCGGTCCCTATCTTTTATTAAAACCAACATTATTAACGTTAGGTATTTTTTAATAGTCATTTTTTTGCAATACTTGGATTAGCGCTGTTCTATATTTTTTATTTTTTTGAGCTTGGTAGGTTTCCCCAGCTCTTTAGTAGGGGAGTAGCACATACCCTAAAGTACAGCAGCTGTTCTCAAATTAACTCCCACAGGGAAACTTCTTTCCTCAAGTGTTAACTGTCTATGTTGTTGGAGCATTCTAGGGGTTGCTTATCAGCTGTGCTTGGGAACATTTCCCAAGCACAGCTGATGTTCACGGAAGGAATGAAAAAAGTAGCTTTGTCATCTTTACAGAGATGTGTGGATATTTTGTGACACTGCCAAAAGGTAGTCTTAAGTCAAAAGTACCTAATTGAACCAACCCTGAAATTAAAATGCTAATTTTGGCAAGCAGAGGGGATGCTCAGCCCCTTTCTTCCTAATTCCCATTGGAACTAAGTTCCGTTTGATAGGTGTTGCATGCGTAAAACACATGTAACAGCTGGAGAGTGCAAGCGCTCTCCCCTCCAGATGTTCCATAAATGTGGATTCAGCCCTATGTTATCAGTGAGAGCCTGATCACAACATGTCTGTCATACAACAATTAAACCGTATAAAATGTGTTGCTTTTTAGTTAATTTCTTTGTCATTATTAATTACACAACTAAAAATAATTCGATTAAGTTGAAAGTATCATTAAAAGGATGTCACACCTTGTCCTCTACAGGCCACATTTCATTATCAGACAATGCTATGCGATGACAAGCGCACAGTTATCGATGACAGTTCCAATAGAGAAAAACCTATGGAGTTGATTATTGGAAAGAAGTTTAAATTGCCTGTGTGGGAGACTATTATCCGTAGCATGAGAGAAGGTGAAGTTGCAGAGTTTCTGTGCGACATTCCGGTATGTATAAATAACAATGGGCCAAGTTCATAGTTCTGTACAACACCCGAAGTCCGCTATCTGCTTGCGGAAGTCTGGTGTTTTTCTGGTAGCACACATCAGATCCATCCAACAGGGTGGCCCATCTCCTTAACTCACCTAAACTCCGTAAGGTGGGCAGGAGAGAATAAAAATTTTACTAATGGGCGTATTTAAGCACTTCCATGCAAATAAGCAGTCTTACAGACCACTGCTTTGGATGGGAGACTTAAGGTAGGGTTATGGTAGCATAACTGCATGTCAGGGTGTGAAAGAGGAGTTCGATCCCCTCCCCACGTAGAAGTCGAAGTATACTCCCCTGTTATACCCCTCTCTTGTTCAGACTGCCAAAGCTCAGTGCATATGTAAAATGCAGAGGTCTGTTCTGGCCCAATAATTGACAATGAATGTGTTGACAAAAAAAAAGTAATTTGTATGACTTTAATGTGTAACAAAAGAACATGGCTCTATCACCTTCTGTGAAAGTTAATGAGGCATCACCCACCAAAACAAAGTTAAATTGATTTCAGAAGCAGGAAAAACACTAACGGGTGCTGAATTATAGCTGGTAAATCAGCGACTTGATGCAGTTTTATAAAAATAGTAACATTAGTCAGGTCTTTCCTGTATGGTTAATAAGGCCCTATAATCTACTCTTAAGCAACATCAATGCAGCTTAAATTTAATCTTTGTATTTTGTTTTTCATAATATGGCAAAGGTTAAGACTGTTTATGTACAACTAAATTGCTTTTTTTTCTCTTTCAAATGCTGTTAGTACATAATATTTCTGCATGCTATGAAATAAGTGAAAATAGAATTCTCAAATGTGAAATAGCTTTCTAACTTTGCAGCATGTCATCGAATACCCGCAAGTGTCTCGCAGTTTGCGTCAGATTGCAGCAGGGCAAGACCCTCGCGAAGGCCAAAGACATTGTTGTGGAGGAATTGCCCAGCTTCATGAGCATTCTCTTGGGTATCCAGACCTAGATACTCTGCAGAAAGACCCTCAACCACTGATATTTGTCATAACTCTTGTAAAGGTAATACACTTGTAAATTCTAAGAATCCTTAATAGTATTGATGGGTAAATTTAACTAATCTTTTAAGTGAACTAGCAAAATTAGTTCAGACCTGGCAAAGATTAGTTTATAATGAACCAAATGAAGTGGGAGAGAGGAGTCGGTCACTAGCCCGTAAGAAACATGGCAGTTTCTGTAACATTATTCACTCACTACCATTTATTTTTAACTTAATCATAAGTCCATACCTAACAATCACCAGAGATGGCACTGCTGAGTCAGATACTTGGGCAGTTCATTTGAACTAGATTCTTCTGTAATTTATCTAGCTCATTTAGTTCAGAGCTGGCCAAGATTAGTTCACAATGAACTTAAAGATGAGGGAGGGAGCAGTAGTGGACACTGGACAAGGAAAGTTATGAGCTAGACAATTTGGAGAGATAAGGCACAGATAGCAACCCTCTCCCACTTGTTTTTTAGTGCCTGAAGTTCCTAAATGAAAGTAAACAAACCACACACAGCCCTGCAAAAACAAATCTAAGGCGAAGTCTGAAATTGCACTGCCTGGATTTCTCATTACTTTCAGAAAGTAAAAAATGAATCAGCCTTTCAGCGCTCACAATACTCATTTGTTCTGATTTGCCTTTTAAAACATTGGTGATAACAGCATAGATGTTTTAAAGTCCTAACAAAATCAAAAAGCTAACAGTATTAATTAATTTATATGAATAGAACAGATCTGTCTCCTATTATAACTATATTCACTTCTCAGTAACACAGTGATCTAATTAACTCATATTTTAAACTAATCAACTAAAATGAACTACGTTTCCCATCACTAATGAGATAATTGGGTCTTAATAAAACAGACATGTGGACTATAAAACAAATCTTAAGTTAGGATGTGTGTAAATTATGTAGAATTTGTGTATAGGTGTTAGGAGGTTGTTTTGTTTCAGTGTAGATGGTTTTCCAGAGAAAAATTAAACATTTAGATAGAGCCAACATGTTGCAAAGAAAGTGTCTTTTAATAGGATTGAGTGCAGTCTTAAGGCCCCTTAACCAGTGATAGGTTTGTTTTTCCATGTCTGCAGTGTTAAACTACACTAACAATAGAAACTCACCATGTACCTTTTATATTTTTTAGAGCATTCCAGTACACTTCAAATTCATCTTACATTATTGCTGTACATTAAAGCAGGTCATACACTAGAGCGATTATCAGCCTGATCTTGCAATTATTGTATTCTGTAATCGTCCACCAACCACTTATGAACAATTATTTGATCTGTGGATATGCTTGACTTAAATCGAGTAAGAGCAGAAGATAAAATGTAAAATCGCAAAGTATGGGAATTTCATGATCGTGAAATTCGCTGATAAAATGTTCTTACAGGAAATGAATTTATGGGCAGGTGTTTGGGCAAATACAATTTTTTTATTTTTTTTTGTTAACAAACAGATGGGAAATTTAAGGTTTTTTGTTTTTTAAATTTTCTGACCATTATATGGAAAACATGGTTAGGGAGTCTGGGGGGGGAAGAACATTTTTGGGCATGTCAGGGTATTTTAAATAATTGCTCTAGTGTATGGCCAGCATTACTCTTGTAAATGCAGAAAAGGATGCGCTGTGATATTTAGCTAATTGTGACCAACTCAAATTACCGGCATGAAGTTACAATAACACAACACAATAAGATAAACACCAATCTGCCAATTTTCCATGTTGTTTTTCCAATAGATACAGGAGCCAGGGTCATACAGGCAGGATGCTTGGGCCATGTCAGATGAAGAAAAACTTGAAGCTGTGCCTCTTCTTCACCAAGAAGGAAATCAATTGTACAAGGAAGAGAAGACAACTGAAGCAGCTGCCAAATACTATGAGGCCATTGCATGCCTTAAATCCCTACAGATGAAGGTATATAAAATTTACCATCAATTGAGCTCATTACTAATGACTTGTTGCTATTAGAAACAGACGAGCTGCCTTTACTCTGCATTAATTTAAAAATGTTTCTTTACATTTTTAATAGTAGTTAAACCATTACCAGAGGGTTATTAAATGTTTAGATAAAGGTCCATAGATTATTTTGTTGCTTTTTCAACATGTAAAGGTTTAATTTTATTAAATGTAATTTTAATATTTCTATACCAAACTAATCTAAGTAATCCCCCTCCCCCATTAGGAGCAGCCTGGATCCCCTGACTGGATTGATTTAGATATGAAGATCACACCATTGCTTCTCAATTTTTGCCAATGTAAATTGTTGGAGGGTGAATATTATCAAGTTTTGGAGCACTGCTCATCAATATTAAATAAGTATTCAGGTTTGTACCTACTCTTCTTATTTATTAGATTTATATAGAGGTATGGTAGAGAGATGTATTCCTTGTTATTGAGAAGCTTAGACTATACTGTGCATGTGTAATATACTTAACATTTGAATGCATAGAACAGTAGGTTATAAAGAATATAAAATAGGCAGGGCTGCATATTAAGTTAAAAGCAACCTGAAAATAAGATTTATGTTAAAGACCTTTAATGTCAATTAAGCCATTTTTTCACTTTGCCTCAATTGTTCTTTCTCCGTTGTAGATAATGTTAAAGCACTATTTAAGAGAGGACGTGCACATGCTGCAGTTTGGAATGCAGTAGAAGCAGAGAGGGATTTCTCACGGGCTGTTGAACTGGATCCAACCCTTGCACCCCTTGTTGCTAAAGAGTTAAAGCGGCTAGAGGAACGTCTCCATGAGAAAGAACGGGAAGAAAAAGCAAGGTTTCGGGGCATATTCAAATGATCACTTGTAGTTCTCCCTTATCCATCACAGCAATGGTCAGTTTCACCATGAAGAACTTCTTGAACTTGTACCTGGCACAAAGTGAAGATCTGGATACTCAGCAGCTTCATCCACTGTGTCAATTATTTTCCTTACAGACCAAATCACAATGCGAGTCAGAGCACCTTGTTATAACAGCCTGTCTAGTAAAGACAATTCTTGTACAAATACAGATATCCCAAGACCATTTTATTTTCTTACATCTATATATATAAAAAAGTTTTACAGAAAGTGCAGAACCAAAAGGAGATCACGTGCGTGCGTTGCGTTCTGTTTCAGCAAGACACTCTCTCACAAGAGCCCTGGCATGAATGATACCTACAATAAGGGAAAATCAGATTAGCTCTGACCACACATTTAAAATGACAGATAATGGGCCGGATCCAGAACTACGTCTAAAAGACAGCGTACACGCAATCTACGTATCGAAACGATACGCAGATTACGTACAATAGCTACTACGCATGCGCAGTAGCTACTGTTTATTGAACTACGTCAGTCTACGGAAGACGGACGTAGTTCTGGATCCGGCCCAATGCCACTTAGCAGAACTTTCATTTTCAGCACTAGTAAACAGACTTAACCATCACCTCTTTTTAATCTTTCCATTGCACTTTTGCTGCCTGCATAAGTAGGTCTGATCTCTCTGCCCATTTCTTCAATCACAGACAACAGGTCACTGTATGTACCCTGGGATACTGCCTGAGACACCGCTGGCTTCACTCCCTGTTTGATAAATAAAATATTTAGTTTTCCCATACTCATAGCTCCACTTTGTCATAGTAAGATTTGTATTTGTATATTTATATTATTGCATGCATATATGTCTTCAAATAAAGTTAAAAATTAAGTGTTGCATTTTTTTCATTACTGCAAATAAATATTCATACATCTATAAAAAAAAATTTTGTTGTATTAAAAATAACTTCATATCAAATGGTGGTTGTAAACAGTTAATGATCCATAAAAGTATCTAATGCAGTCCACCCAGGTTTTTTTTTGGGGGGGTGAAAATCTCAATCTTTAAAACACTTTACAAATTTAACTGCTGCAACCAAATTTGTCCAAAAGAGTTTATGTAGATGAAGAACCAATGTTTTGTTTGTAGCTTTCCTAATGCCATATATTAGAGTTCAGAGCATAACAACAGTAATGGAGAAAAAAAAAACCTTGTGGTTTAACATATCTGATTAAGGTTTCTAATACATTATAACTGGGTCTAACTCCGAGCAATCAAACACATGAATTTGCAACTCCACCTTGTGACGGCAATCTCACTCCATGTTAGCACTGAATCCGTAGAATACAGGATGTGATGGCATACCTATTCTGTATTGCTCAAGGAACATGTCCAGTAAGGTTCCAGCCTTAATGTCATATTTCATTGCATTTGAGTGTAAGCAGTTACCTTTCAAAGGTCTCTTATTTTGTGTTATTGAAAACCTTAATCAGATGTTAAAACCTAAAGGTCTTAGCAGGAACACTGATCCTATTTTACACACTCGAAATTAACAATTATCAATACCCCAAATAGAAGATAAATCCAACTTTTATTTATTTCTTGTATGTAAATATGTGTTATATTTTATAATAGAAGACAGATTCCTGTTGCGAAAGTGAAAAAACTGACAGCATAATGTTGGCTGTATCATTTTGGATACCCTTCGGATTCAGAAAATATATATTTATTTTGGTCTAGGCACACTGCTGAAAGCATGAATATGGACAGTATATAATCTTCAGTTAGACATGAGTCGCAGTAAGGACTAATGCTTGCTTGTTTACAGTTGAAAATCAGAAAGAAGATGGATTTCATACACTCAGTCATTTCTGCTGTGCTGCCATGGTGTGTGAGGAGAGGATTACTTGACACTGTTGATGGATGTATATGCAGATGACATCCACTTATGGACAGCTCCATTCCTTGCAATGTCTCAGGAAGCAGCATAGGCTCCAGTAGACCAATGCAGTGCTCACCAATTCTCTTACACTACATAGTAAGTGCTGGGCCCCCAAACTTTCATCTGTGACTTATTTCTTCCCATTCATTTCAGGGCACAACACAGACCAGTTTGTATGTATATTTAAATTCCCAGTCCCCTGCTCAGTGCCATGAGGGAGTGGGCAATCAACATGGAGCCTGCTACAGCCATTCAGAATATTATAAACCTTTATTATTAAAGCAATAGCAAATCTATTTACACTGTCACCCTCAACCTCCCCCCCTCTCCTGTAACACCCGAGTATACCCAAAATGCTCCATTGACACGTGGAACTATGAAATCTGTGTAATGGGCCTTTTTCCCCCCCCAAACTGAAGGGGGGGGGGGACCATCAGCTAGTGTAAAGATGCCCTGCACTCCGTTCTGCCTTCCCCAATAACTGAAACAAAACCTTTTAGAAAATGAAGTGGAAAACATATCAACCAGCTATATATGTTTCTAAAATATATAGCCCCTCAAAAGACCATACCCACCTTCCCACAGAATATCAATGGCAGAATGCTGTTTCTTATAATCAACATTAATATAAGGCACAATCTTCCCCTTTTAGGGGCCGATTCAGAGTTGCACTTACACATTTTTTTTTAGTGTAGACCTGAGCAATACCATGCTGAACTGCAAGAGGATGCGAATATAAATTATGAAAGCAAAAATTTAAAGTGAAATTAATTTATTAAATTAAACTTATACAGTATTTGAGCTTTATGTGCAAAAGTAATGTATTTTGCATGTAAAAGATTTCGGATGAATTAGCATCCCTTACTTTGCAAAATGGTATAGCCGAGCTGTACACTTGCACCTGATTTACCCTTACTCCCAAACTCTATATCAGCCCCTTAATCACTACCAAAGAAAACAGACATGTGAAATGTTCCTACCGTTTACTGAACAAGACTTGTTTTTTTTTGGCCATCCTAACTACACATTGTAGCAGGGAGTTTGAAGAGTCTTGTACACAAACATTATATTTAATTAAATGAGTATGCATCCCTCATGGGGGGGGGGTGTTAAACACTTAACTGCATCCCATTATCAGAGCCTGGTGTGATTAACTTACCTCACCCCTTGAAGACAAGAGGGCTGATCCAAGCTTAAGGTACTTTAACGTACGCAAGCGTGCCCTGGTTACTAAGTTTAATGTACTCCCCCTGCCATTTCCCTCGCATGCAGCTGACTTGCGTGTTCAGAACCCTACCTTAACTTCCCCTTGCGTATCTCTGATCGTACATAAGTGCCTAACCCAACCTATACTGTGCAATTTAAATGTCTCCCTCCTCCCACAATGCATATTTTCAGCTTGCCTAGGGATGTCACAACCTACTGTCCGGAGTTATGTACTATTAAAATTACAATGCTTAACATCTGAGAACATGCATTCTCAGGGCCAGATTTACACATGCCGTGTGTTATCAAGTCTGAATCAGGCCCTTTGAGAGTAAAGCTGGCCATACACTAGAGTGATTATCGGCCTCGACATCCAATTATCGTGTGATCAGACCAATAATCGCTGTAGTGTATGGTTAGGACAGATTTCTCAAACACCTAATAATCGAACCACAAACGCTCTGGTACGATTATTTGACATGCTTAAAAAATTAGGAACTAGCACCAGATAATTTAAGCTGAGCCAATCAGCTCATTGAATGGCTCCCTCTCCTGATAGGACTATCTGTCCCAGCAGTAGAAGTGTATGCTACCAATAAAAGGAACCTACTTCTTGGCAGGACAACGTCCTGTTTATTGGGCCACCTCCTGCTGTCCTACAGTTTTGGTGTATGGCCAGCTGTTTTGCCCTTAAATAAAAAGTTGTCAATGCAACTCCAATTCAAATGCAGCCCCACATAGAATCAAAATCATTAAAATGGTTTCCTAAAATTTGTTACAGAAAAATCACACACTTGTACACAAGGACAAGCATAAATTAGGGTTAAGTAGATCATGCTCATATAATCCAAAACATATTCAGCAAAATCACATTTACTTTGCTTTTGCAGGGAGGGATGGTGTCAAAACCCTATAAATAGGAAATGCAATATTTACTCACTGGTATGAATCCCATAGATGGTGGTCCAAAGTCACTGAAGATAGGTCGGAAAGAGGAGACTGACACAGCTCCTGATGGAGATGAAACAGCAGCTCCAGGCACTGCAAACCACATTAGATGAGGGGATGAGATGCTTATGGCTGCACACAACTATCAAACCACAAGGTAAACATTGTAAGCCCACAGGATGTACATATTAGGGAATGCACAAATACAATGAAAATGGTGTCATTCAAAGATGAAGATGAAAAAAGATTTATGACAAAAAAGGTAAAGTGTATTACTATAGCAGCAATGGGGTAAAAATAGTACATCATATAGCAGGGCTCAACAAATACCTGTGGCCAGGGCAACTAGACTGGCGGCTAAATGCCGTGCAAGAGAATCCGCCAGTGAAAACACCAGCAGCCTCCTTCTCCACTGCTCGCCCACTGAAGCAACTGGGACACAAGTACAATGTTGAATGTCCCTGTAGTTTCAGAAAGTGAGGGATAAGTAGTTGCGGGCCCTATGGATTATCTGCAGATGGTTTGTCCTCTTGCATTATCAGCCAGACAAGCACACAAAGGTAGAAACCGTTAATCCAGAAGACTTCAGCAGGTACATTTTTATTAAATCTATAAATGTGTGCATATTTTAATAACTTTTTATCTTACCCTGCCGACTAAGTTTTTGGTGTGGTGTCTAACAAAACTTGAGCCATCATAAACATTAAAAATTTCAATACATAAAAAACTATTTAGATAGTTACATCACTAAATGATGGTTACACCAAATGCCTGTATTACAGCCAAAGTTTTATGAGCACCAACGAGTAAAAATGTAGGTAAAAAGGATTCAGGTTGTCCAATAACTACATCTTGTTCCCAAGTCTAAAAACACAAATACATACGAAATAAACTGCATTTAATGATAATTGCATTTTACAACTTGAAAAACCTGACGAAACAAGCTGCATAATTAACTACTCATAAGCTACATATAGCACTGCACAAGGGTAATATGTGGTATAGGCTTTGACCAATAGTGCATTTTAAAAGCTTTCTAGGTGGTGCGAAAACATAACCTTTTTATTGGACTGTAATTCTGGACAGTAATTCCTTTTAACATACAGAAAATGTAAGGCATGTGCACGTGTCTGCGCTTACACAAAAACACAGACAGCAGTCTGGACACCAAGCACAGGCGCATAGGTTTTGTTACCGGGAGTGACAGGATTCCCTGGGGCGTTGCTGCTTGCTGATGGTGCAGGTGCGATCGGCTTATACGACATGCTGATCTGTGGTCACTGATTTAGCTTCTTGAAAGAGCAAGCAGACAGCTCGGTAAGTGGCGCTGCACTTGTCCTGGTTGGCTGCAGCTTCGTCTACTTTAAGGATCTGGCAGCTCACAGGAACAGTGCGTTGCCTAGTTTCCCAGAATGCCCCGCGTCGTGCTCTTTCTTACTGTACGATATCTAGTTGACCTCTCAGTATCCCTCAGAGCCGACGAACTCTCACTCAGAAAAGATGTATCGTTCCTAAACACCTCCCGGTGTTAGACACTTTCTCGCTGCTTTCCTGATAACAAAAAAAAAAAAAAGATCAGTTACACCCTTCATACGCTCTTTTCCCGGTCCACTTGGTAATGGCGCCGGACCGATCTCAACCCCCTCACCTCAACTCACCCGGCTTCAGCAGCCCCTACGTATTCCAACGTCATCACGCAATAAACCGGTCAAGAAACCACACCCCATTACAAAATACCATCCTTGTCCCATCTAAACCGAAATTCTACGTCTTCTTTTACATGCTTAACAACTCTTCATCTGGTTTCTAAATATACTAACACCTCCCGTCGTTTAGACTCAATTTCACAATGTTACATTATCCTATAAAAAAAGATTTTTAACTTGCATTTTTTTGTGAAATATTTTTCTACTTGTTAATATCAGGTCTTTATAATTCATGGCACTTCACATTGTTTAAGCACCCATATACATCAGTCCCTGCCAGTATTGCCAACTCTAAAACATAAAACAAGCAAGTAAAGAGTTAAAAACAAGCCCAAAAAGCTATATATATGTAATGTGTGTGTGTATATTTAGTGTGTGTGTGTGTATATATGTAATGTGTGTGTTTGTGTATATATGTAATGTGTGTTTGTGTATATTTAGTGTGTGTGTATATATATATATATATATATATATATAGTGTGTTTGTGTATATATGTAATGTGTGTTTGTGTATATATATAATGTGTGTGTATATATAGTGTGTGTGTGTGTGTATATATATATAGTGTGTTTGTGTATATATGTAATGTGTGTTTGTGTATATATATAATGTGTGTGTGTATGTGTGTGTGTGTATGTGTGTGTGTATA
>WWET01007444.1:10219-25949 GCA_011038615.1 Limnodynastes dumerilii
TCTTAGCGATCCCCTGAACCATCAATGTTTCCCCCCTTTTATCCACTGAAGCACCAATGACAATGCGTCCGCACTTCCCCGAAGCTTCCAGGGCTTCCTCGTGTTAACCAGCGCGTCCTCTCAGGGCAGCCCCTGTAGTGGGTATTACATTAGTGCCCGTGTATAATCCATGATCTAGTGGGTGCTGAGGACAGGTGCTGCTTCAGCTGACTTCAGCTCACCTGCTGTTCTTCAAGGCCTTCACATTATAAGCAAATTTGAGGTATTTGATTCTGCTTCTTTAGTCTTAGGTACTTCTACATAAACACGTAACATGTAAAGCACAAAACATTTTTAAACACATTTTCTGATATTGCATTATAAACAGATTTATATCTATGAAAGTATTAACTGACTTTTTTTTTTACAATTGTACAACATTGGTAATTTCTTTAAAGTACAGTTAAAAAGCAACTAATTACAAGGTTACAAGTCTAGTCCAGAAACATCCACAAAGTAAAGTATTAACTTATGGTAAATTGGGAAATTAGAGAAACTATACTTTATCCAAACTTCCAGTCTCACTGCACTCAGAGCTCCAAGAGCAGCAGCACCATCCTCGCTTGAAATGCATCACGGTGGTTCAGTTACTAGCACTTATGCCTCACAGTGTTGAGGTCATGAGTTTGATTCCTGGACTACCCCTTATCTGCTGTTATATAGCTCCGGTTTCCTCCCATGCGCCAAAAACTTGGCTGCAGACTAAATTAACCTAGTCTGAGTGTGTGAAAGTATAAATGAATGTATTAGGGACCTTAGTATGTAGCTCCAACAGAGGCAGGGACTGAGGTGAATGTCTAATGTACTCTGTAAAGCACTGTGAAAAATTTATGGTGTTATATAAATAAGTGATAATAATAAAAAGGTACAGCTCTGAAGTCTGGATAGAGTGGAGGGCACTCAATTAAAATACTTCCCTGCCCACTTAGCATAATCAATTTCCAAAGACCTCACTGTTGTGCAATTAAACACACCCCCAGGGCCATATTCACTGAAGTTGATTTTGGTAAAATCGTATTTCGCTAGATTTACTATGACCAAATCATCTTAAAATCAACAATAATTCTTCCTTTTCAAAATCACCCATGGCTATTGAACAAAAATCGGTGGAAAATTGCAGCAAATTTATGGGAAAACTGGATCTGGTTCGCAATGTTGTCCAACTCTTGTGGATTGCACACAGATATTATATTGTTATATCATGAAGTCTTGCAAAAAGAATGTCTGGTTTTATGTATGTATGAAATACATATTATTATCAAGACAGTCATTTCCATGCACCCCCTGCATTTTATTATTTTTTTTTGTCTTTTTGCTCACCAAACAATAAATGACTGTGGAACTCACACGTGAAACAAATACATACTAAAAAGAAACAACTGACGTTAAAAAATATATATATTAAATCCTAGTATAGGTTCAGTTACTTTTTAGGACTGTGTTCACCTCCTCAAAACCATCTCTGAGTACACAGAGAAAAAGGGTTTGATCATTCACACAGAGGGCCTCATTTACAAAAAACGATTTGTCTTAAATTACCATAAATCGCGTGATTTGACCCTCTAAACTCACATCGCGGTATTCACAAAGGGCCTGATCCAGACCTACGCTCGCATGTGATCGTACGCTGGTCGGGAGCGTAAAATCGGCGGAAAAAACGCACTGCGCATGTGCAGAGTGACAACTTCCGGTCGTACCAAAGAACTTTTCGTTGCAGCGATTCAGGCGTCCGTACTGTTAGCGTATTTTCCGACGGCGGGGCGTGTTTATAGTACGACGTTACTTCAGACGCTCGAGTTAAGGAATGTAGGCGGGGGGAGCCATTTAAATTGTACAGTATGGGCGTGCTTAGCCCGGTACGATCGGCGTGACGCTATGAAAATTAAAGGTAAAGGTAAGGGGAGTGTCATGGGAGTGAAAGTTTTTACGCTGAAGCGATAATACGCTCCGCTCACAAGCGTAGGTCTGGATCAGGCCCAAAGGGTCAAATAGCGTGATTTATAGCTTTAAAAAAATCGCCTTGGCAAACATCGCTGGACAGAAATCGTCCAGAGGTTTGCCATTCTAAACATAGAAAAAAAAAATTGTGGTATTCACTAAAGGCGATTTGAAGAAATCGCCTTTAGTGCGACCTGAAATCACAAAAACAAAAAATTGCATCCTGAGAGGTGCGATTTTAATGTAAGCGGCCGTCCCTGATTCTCAAAAACACATGTCAATATACTTGAGATGTGTTTTTGTGTGTGTAAAACCCAAGTGCTGCATGGTTGAAAGCCTTAGCCATGATGGGCCTGATCCAGCGCTACGAAAATTCGCAACGACGGGCGAATGCGAACGTACGCTCGTCGTATCAAACTACACGCCCCTAGCACTCCCATAGTAAAGTCCCTGCTTACGGCGGCTATACCCTACACTGCGTACGACCGTCGGCCGTACGAAAATTCGCAGAGAATACGCTGAGAAAATACGCTTAGCACGCCCATACTGTACAATTTAAATGGCTATCCCCGCCTCCCTGTAGTAAAACGGGCGCCCAGCCGACCATCGTAAAAAAAATACGCTCGCCGTGCGAAAAATACGCTAACGATACGCCCGCATGACGCGCGGGCGACCGGAACCTGTCATACTGGGCATGCGCATTGCGAATTTTTTGCCGAAAATTCGCTTACGATGAGCGTACGCTCGCTTGCGAGCGTTGCTCTGGATCAGGCCCGATGTGCTGATAGAACTACAAGGCTAAGCATTGCATAGCCTTGCAGTAATATCAGCGTCAGCATGGTAAGGCTTCTAACCATGCCGCGCTGTGTGTAGTGTGTGTAAAAAAAAAAAAAGACAGTGTCCACAAAACATACATTAACACATTAGAGTAAGTGTGCATGTGCTAACTAATTATGTTCCATAATGTGTGCACTTACCTCCGGTGGTCTCCGTGTCCGATCCTAGGTGTGTGAATGCAGTGTGTGTTGTTGTAAAAGAATAAAAGTTTTGGGCACTCACCGTTTGCTGTCATCTGTCTTGGAAAGCCTTGCTGGATGTGCTGAAACTTCTGCACTTGGAGTCTGGGTTTCCGTTGATTTGAGTCACTTGTCCGGTTCTCTGGGCTCTTTTTTTACTTTTTCCCCTTTAACCTTTACAAAGTTGGATGAAATGTGTGTATTTAATAAAAGTCATGTATATAATAACTGTGTCGGTGCATAATCCCTTATATAGTAAAAATGCAAACAGATTTTTACAGTATAAATATGTTTTGACTGAATGATTACAAAAACAAGGAAGAAACAACCAGCATAAAATATATATATATATGTATTACACTAGATGCCTATCAGTGGCCATAACTAATCCTCCACTATTACAAGTACTCTGCTCTACAAATACTTATTTACATATCTTCCTTTCTCTGCCCTGTTTCACATCTTTCTCCTCCCCTGCTCTGTTTCACTTTATTTCCACTCTGCATTACTCTTTCAGTCTTCAGCTCTCTAATAATACTGTCCTCCTCCCTTTCCTGAATATACTGTATATTAAAGTTGACAATAGTTTATAAAAAAAAAAAAAAATGAATTAATATAAACGATTTTTTAAACTTGTTCCTTTCTTTAGCCATATCATCAGTCAGACAGATTTGATACCTTAATATCTATTTGCAGTTGAAGAGACAGTACAAAAAATATGTCCACCACACATACATATAATATGTAGCTCACCATCTCCTGCTGAGTCCTCACCTCCTGAAATGTTTCACAAGATTTATGATGTCATTAGTCTCGTGAGACCTCCGAGGCACCCACACAGCACAGGAACGGCCTGTCCAGTATCTGAATGCTAAACTAGGCATTTTTTTTTGTTATTTTAAAGCTTAGTTTAACATCCAGCTTCAGTGCAGCCCATTCCTATGCTATGCGAATGCCGCGGCTGTAACACCCCTCCAACCCCCACAGCACCTTTATCTTACTATTCCAGTCATTCAGCAGCCGCAACACTTCTCAACTTTTGTCTTCACCAGCGCTGTGACCGGTCCTGCAACCCACCAGCCCATCTGGCATTTGCCAGAAATGCCAGATGGCCAGTCCGGCCCTGCTGGCCGGGAGGGGGGCGTCCCCAGTGGCCCCGGTTCCCCTGCTGCAAAGAGCTGGCTGTGCTATGCACAGCCCACCGCAGCTCTGTTTAAAGATGCCAGCGTAACCTAAGGTCACACTGGCATCATCATTCTGCAGAGCGCGCCGCGGAGGAGAGAGCTGGAGGAAAGATGGCAAAGGTTGGCTGCTCACTCCTCCAGAATTTTTCACTAATTACACAGACAGGCCAGTACTGTTGCTTGTCTTTTCAGCTGTGAGTAAAAGAAAGAGTGCACATAGATATGTCAGTACATATGTATTTTTGATAGATAGATAGATAGATAGATAGATAGATAGATAGATAGATAGATGGCTGGGATTTCGATTGCATATGCCTTGATGAGGCATAGCAATCGATCCACCGATGCTGCCTCTTAAATGTGTCCACCCAGCCTTATTACCTCTCCTTATGTGTCCAGCTAACATTATTGCCCCTCTTGACATGCGTTGTCAGTCTCCACATAGAAAATCTGATATCTGAAATAGGGACATCTGAAAGTTCCTTTTTGGATGTCCCTATTTCAAATACTCCCCACTTTAGAATTTCCTTTTTTAGAATGGGGAAGTATCTTGATCGGTGTACTCACCCATTCTAATTCGGAAACACCGCTGCTGCCAATATCCCACTACCGCTGGACCGCAGAGAAAGGTGAGTAACCTCTCCAGGGTTCGGGGAAGGAAGGGTTAGGGTCAGGCTGCAGGGGAGGGAGGTAGGGAGGGTTAGGGTCAGGCTGCGGGAGATGGTATGTTAGGGTCAGACTGCCAGAAAGGGAGTTATCCACAGAGCACCAAACTTTCGGTGCTCCGAAAGGTAAGTAAAAAAGTACCCCACTTCTTCCCCTAATTCTAACCCTAACCCTCCCCTCTTCTTACTCTAACCCTAACTCTCCCGTCCTCGCAGCCTGACCCTAACCCTCCCTTTCTGGCAGTATTGAATGTAGCCTAGTAAATTCTATTTATTACATGGGTACATTGAGACTATTACTTTTGTATTATTAGATTTTTCCTCTTCAAATGAATAAAGTTGCTATTTTGATAGACAAATATGAATAGAAATAGTCCAGTGCCTCTTTACACTAACAAATAATAACACTAACACTAACAAATAACAAATAATATTTATATGCAGACCACACCGCTAATGACAAACTAAAAATATTATTGTATGGCAGTCACTAAAATGCAATGTGTATTGTATGGCGACAACTAGGGTGCCGTGTGCATTGTATGGCGATAACTAGGATGCAATGTGTATTGTATGCTGATAACTAGAATGCAATGTGTATTGTATGGTGATAACTAGGATGCAATGTGTATTGTATGGCGATAACTAGGGTGCCGTGTGTATTGTATGGCGATAACTAGGATTCAATGTGTATTGTATAGCGATAACTAGGATACAATGTGTATTATATGGTGATAACTAGGATTCAATGTGTATTGTAAGGCGATAACTAGGATGCAATGTGTATTATATGGTGATAACTAGGATGCAATGTGTATTATATGGTGATAACTAGGATGTAATGGGGCTAATCCAGAGGTATGCCGTCTGCCATATTTACGGCGGGCGGCAGCGTAAGAACGGCATAAATGCCATTCTGGGCATATTTTGCCCAGCGCAATCAGTTTCATATTTTGCCCAGCGTAGATGCGGTCAAAGGGGCAGGCAGCTCCGTAACTACGCTGTAGTTATGGAAGCTGGGCGGGGGGAGGGAGGGTAATTAGGAAGGGAGGGCTGGGTTTAGTGTGTTACGCTCCTGTGTGAGCGTAGTTACACACAGTTACGCCGGCTGAAGTTCGTTTAGCCTTCAGCCGGCATAACTGTGTGTAACTACGCACATACAAGGGAGTGGACCAGAGCTACGCTTGCCCGTACTTACGGGCCAGCGGGCCAGCAAAGCTCTGGATCAGCCCCAATGTGTATTATATTCAATGTGTATGTATATTTACGCCGGCTTCGTTTAGCCTTCAGCCGGCATAACTGTGTGTAACTACGCACATACAAGGGAGTGGACCAGAGCTACGCTTGCCCGTACTTACGGGCCAGCGGGCCAGCAAAGCTCTGGATCGGCCCCAATGTGTATTATATTATATTCACAGGATTAAGATAAAGAGAGGGCAGAAGATAGAAGAAAGCAGGGTAATTAAAGGTAAGGTTTTAAATCTAAGGCCAAACAGTTACAAGCTTGCCCCCTATCTAGAGGCTACAAACCTGGCCTTTTGAGAAAATCTTACAATGAGGTTGTTTCTACTTCAAGAGATAAATTGATATATCCACAACGAAAACAGCCCTTAAATAAGACAGTTCGTTTTACTGGCAATTTCTGTGATTGTTCTTTTGAGATATCTCATATTTTAAATAAACACAGTCAAATACTTACATGTAATCCCGTATACAGATCGGTTCTAGGTGAAAAGATCCCCATGTGTTGGCGACGGGCGAAAAATATGAAAGATGTCTTAGTGTCAAGCCATTTACAATCTAGACAACCTATGAAAGTCTCTATCCAGGGATCATACCCGTGCAATACATGCAAGGCTTGTTCACATATGAAGAAAACTCTGACATTTAATGACAAATTCAATTAAGTTCATCTGATACCCAAATTCTTTAATTGCAATTCAAATCAGGTCATCTACATCTTAACTTGTCCATGCCAGCTCAGGTATGTTAGGAAGACCAAGCAGAAATTTAAGATACGTCTGCTCGAGCATATAAGCTCAATTAGAAATAGCCAGCGGGATAAGAACAATTTTAAAATACTCTCCCCAGTAGCCAGTCACTTTTTAATGCACCACAATGCCATCCCTTTAGGTTTAGAAGAAGCCATTATTGAATGAGTTGAACCCAATATTCGGGGTGGCAATGTAGACACTATTTTGCTTCAACGCGAATTGAAATGGATTTTTATGTTGAGCACCACATCCCCGGGTGGTCTGAATGAGGCAATTAATTTTTACCCATTTCTACATTAACTCTAATTGCATTATCCTGTAATATGCATTTTTCTGTCTGTTATTACAAGTTTAAGACCAGAATTGTTATTATTCAATGGAGTGTTTTGGACATTGCTGCTATGAGGACAATATGCCACAAAATGTCATATAGGTTGGAATGATAACCAGGTGTATTCTTGGTTTTACCTAACGTTATTGACATTATATCTGATATGGTTGTGTATTTATATAGAGGACTTATGTGATAATTACAATTATTTATGCTATGAGATAATGATATTACCTGTGAATTCTTCTATCTGTAAAGAACATATAATAAATGGATCTATATCCTATGTCAATTTTGAGGCTGTCAAATCTCTCTTATATATCAGATGGTGTACTAGTAATTCCTTTTGTTATATGAGACTCAGTATCTCATGTTTCATTATCCATCTTTAAGAGTGGTGTTATATTTATCATTAATTATCCTTTTCTTCTAAGTGAATTACAGGGGATATTGGTGGCACAATGGTATGTTTGATGCCTTCCATATAGGCTGTCTGGGTTCGTATACAGGTAGCACTGACATCCAATAATATTTTTATCCCTCTATTTGTCTTTTTATAACAATCTTTCAGTACTACAGAATCATTTCTTCCCCTATCTGACTACCCTATTAAGGACTATAAACACCCTTTTTCCTACATTGAAGGTCTTTCTAGCCCTGTCAGTGTAGCCCTTGCCCATTTGTGTCCAATTTGGACAATTGCTTTGGGTGAGGACAGATATATTTAGCAAAAGGATACCATCAGTATGACAGTGTCTTAAAAAAAAATTTTCACCCACAAATTATATAACTTGTATTTTGTGGCATATGCTGTCATTGATTTTACAGCTGGTTATATGCATGATACTATTTCTCCTCTGATGTGTAGCTACATCCTTAATTATACTTTCTTGTAAGTTGATCATAACAGAGAGCAGGTGTAGTGTAGGGGTTAGTATGGTTGCCTGTCATGTAGTTTTTGTGGGTTCAATTCCCGTCCGTATAGGCAATCATGTAAATGTTTTGCAATATATATATTTTTTTGTCTCTTTAAAGATTCCCTGGATATATAGCTCTAATGTATTCCTTTCTTAATCATAGGTGTGTTTAGGGGGTAATTACAGCTGTACTGCAATAATAGAAATGACAAACTCTCTCCCTGTCTGACTTCAATGTAATCATAGGATTGCAAATGTCCTCCGAACAGCAATTTATCTCCATTTATATATTATGATTCTAGGATATATTTTTGAAACTGATGCAATATTCTTTTTATTATTATAATTTTTTCTAAATATGTGTTTTTGTCTCTTTTCTGCCCAACACTTTACATTATTCAGGTGCTAATTACATTGATTACCTAAGGTGCTCAGAGATTGGACAACGGAGGTTTAAAAGGAGAACACCCTCATCTGTTCAAACGTTGCAGCTTTTCCTTTGATAAAGCCAATGACCCCGAAACGTACGTCGGGACCTGTGCTCTTCTCATAGTGCACCTGGGGGAGTGCTTATGAACATCCTGATCGCTGTCTGTGTACTGCTACAAAGACCCTGGTTAGGTAATGTAGCTTAGGCTAGGGATAGATACCTACCCCAGAAGGGGTGAAACGCTGGCCGTGAGGCCGCTAGTTGTAGTATACGGAAAGGTTCATGCATTATACAATTAGATTAGTGGGTCTTCCCTAAGCAGTATATGTTGCTAACGCTATTTTGCAAACTTGTATTTTGCTGGAATTCCTGTTTTATTGATCGGTTCATGTGATTTGCTCATATTTCGCCTTTTTGTATGTTGTAACTTATTTGTTAATTAAATATATATTTTTTACTTTTTCTATTTGCATGGTGTTGAGACTCATTTAATCAATTAAGTCGTTAGGGCACCAGTGAACAGCTATGTCTTTTTCAACTTTTCTCTAGTTCTTGATTTGTATGCTGAATTATCTTAGCTGATGGTTTGCACCTCGCAGAAAGAGGGAGTTTGTGACTTATTACAAAATTAGCCTGTTGCATAGGTATAAGCTACATATTTGTAATTAAAGGTAAATAAAGTACGTAGAGAGGGGCAACACCAGTTGGAGACACAGAATGAAGGGGCACAGTGTAATAATTATGGGGCACAGACATTATGGACCGGATTCTCACTTAAGAAGAAGCTTTGTTCGTACAGTCAGGTCCATAAATATTGGGACATCGACACAATTCTCATATGTTGGGCTCTATACAGAACCACAATGGATTTGAAATGAAACAAACAAGATCTGCTTTAACTGTAGACTTTCAGCTTTAATTTGAGTGTATTTACATCCAAATCAGGTGAACGGTGTAGAAATTACAATGGTTATTATATGTGCCTCCCACTTTTTAAGTGACCAAAAGTAATGGGACAAACTAAACAATCCTAAATCAAACTTTCACTTTTTAATACTTTGTTGCAAATCCTTTGCAGTCAATTACAGCCTGAAGTCTGGAACGCATAGACATCACCAGATGCTGGGTTTTATCCCTGGTGATGCTCTGCCAGGCCTCTACTGCAAATGTCTTCAGTTCCTGGGGCATTTTCCCTTCAGTTTTGTCTTCATCAAATAAAATGCATGCTCAATTGGGTTCAGGTCAGGTTATTGACTTGGCTATTGCATAACATTCCACTTTTTATCCTTAAAAAAACTCTTGGTTGCATTTGCAGTATGCTTCGGGTCATTGTCCATCTGCACTGTGAAGTGCCGTCCAATGAGTTTTGACTGAATATGAGCAGATAATATTGCCTGAAGCACTTCAGAATTCATTCTGCTGCTTCTGTCAGCAGTTACATCATCAATAAATACATGGGAACCTGTTCCATTGGCAGCCATACATGCCCACGCCATGACACTACCACCACCATGCTTCACTGATGAGGTGGTATTCTTTGGATCATGAGCAGTTCCTTTCCTTCTCTATACTCTTCTATTCCCATCACTCTGGTACAAGTTGATCTTTGTATCATCTGTCCATAGGATTTTGTTCCAGAACTGTAATGGCTTTTTTAGATGTTTGGCAAACTCTAATCTGGTCTTCCTGTTTTTGTGGCTCACCAATGGTTTACATCTTGTGGTGAACCCTCTATATTCACTCTTGTAAAGTCTTCTCTTGATTGTTTACTTTGACACATATACACCTACCTCCTGGAGAGTGTTCTTGATTTGGCCAACTGTTGTGAAGGGGTTTTTCTTCACCAGGGAAAAAAAATTTCTGTCATCCACCACAGTTGTCTTTTGGTGTTGCTGAGCTCTCCGGTGCATTCTTTCTTTTTAAGAATGTTCAAAACAGTTGATTTGGCCACACCTAATGTTTATGCTATCTCTTTGATGTGTTTCTTTAGATTTTTCAGCTTAATGGTGGCTTGCTTCACTGATAGTGACAGCTCTTTAGATCTCAAATTGAGAGTCGACAGCAACAGATTCCAAATGCACATGTCACACCTAAAATCAACTCCAGACCTTTAACCTGCTTAATTGATGATGAAATAACGAGGGAATAGCCCATACCTGTCCATGAAATAGCGTTTGAGTCGCTTGTCCCATTAATTTTGGTCCTTTAAAAAGTGGGAGCCACATATAGAAACCGTTGTAATTCCTACACCGTTCTCCTGATTTGGACATAAATACCCTCAAATTAAAGCTGAAAGTCTGCAGTTAAAGCACATCTTGTTTGTTACATTTCAAATCCATTGTGGTGGTGTATAGAGCCCAAAATATGAGAATTGTGTCTGTATTAGACTGTATTTCTACGCACTTAAGAAGCTTTCTTCTTAAGTGAGAATCCGGTCCTATGCTCTTAATTTTAGATCATAGGGCCACCCGTATCAAGTGGCCCGGGCCCCCCTAAGCCTTAATACGGCCCTGCAGCCTGGTATGGGTATCAGAGTTCACCTAACTCACACGTTTCGAGTCGCACGAGGCCCTTTCTCAAAGTGGTGAACCGTCTTTTTGGATCGTCATTCTTATGCTACCTGCACATCTGCTGACTAATTGCTAATTACCGTTTGTTTTCCAATTAGTAAGAATGTATCATATTCATCAGATTGAAGACTACGGTCTTCGTTTACCCAAATTTCCTCCTCTCTGACCCCTCTGAAATACAAGGGCAATGTCTAAGCCATTCTTTACATGTAGAAATAGGGGTAGATTTGAGGACAGGTCCTACACAGACCTTGATTCCCAAAAACTCCTGCAGTGACTCTGATCAACCACAAAGGAACAAAGATAATACAAGTAGATGTTCTCCTTTTTTTTGGATGCAGAAGAGGCGGTAGGCAACTCAGACAAGTCAGAGAGGAGGAAATTTGGGCAAACGGAGATTGTAGTCTTCAATCTTTCATCTTATTCACCCATTCTGACTGAAATGTGTATTTTAAGTAAAGGGTTTTCCTTTGTCCAAACCAATAAATCTGACCCATTTGATCTGGAGGAAGATATTTATAAGTTCAAACGGTTGTTGAAGACCATTTTTCTAAACAGTCTAACCTAATAACAAATGAGTCACAGGAGTCTGCACAGGATATGTTCAAGCCTAAATCAAGGTTTAAGCCACAAATCCCAAATTCATCTATAGACACATTTATTCGTTTAATTAAAAGGGATGTTTATGCACAGTTATCCAACAATGTGATTTGTTCTCACAATCTTACCAAGGATGAAATGGGTGCAGTTTGATAAGGCCAACTGATAAGGGTGGCTCAATAGTTATACTTGATACATCTGCTTATATTGCTAAGATCAATAGACAATTGTCTGACACTGTATGTTATAAAAAACTGAGTTTTGACCCAACTTCTACATATAAAAAAGAAATTGGCAGTCTTTTGATGGAAGCTGTTAATAATGGCTTTATCAGTGACACAACATCACGGTTTCTAAGACAAGACACACCTATAGTGTCCCTCATTTACATCTTGCCAGAGGTGCATAAAACCTTGGAAAATCAACCCGTTCACCCAATAATTTCATCACGTGGGTCTTTCTGTCACCCGCTCTCACAGTATGTTGACTTCATGCTTCAGTCAGTGGTACAAGGTACTGAGAGCTACATTCGCAATATAATGGACTTTCTGAAACTTGGGTAACACTGAGGTCAAAAGATGTATTATGGTGACATTGGATGTGGGAAGCCTGTACACCAGCATTTTACATCATGAAGGCATAGAAGCAGTAGCAGCATCAATAGCTTCTTCCAATTTGTACATGGGACCTCCAATTAAATTTTTGTTGTCATTAATCACCTTTATTCTTATGAAAAACTATTTTCTTTTTCAATTAACTTATTGCAACTACAGGGCACGGTGATGGGGTCGAACATGGCCCCATCGTATGCCAAGTTATTCATGCATCAATATGAACATTCTTTTTTGTTACAGGACCCGGATTTTTCTAAATATTGAAGTAGATCCAAAACTACGTCCGTCTTCCATGGACGGCCGTAATTCAATTTACAATAGCTACTGCGCAAGCGTAGTAGCTATTGTACGTAATCTGCGTATCATTTCGATACGTAGATTGCGTATATGTGGTCTAAAAGACCGCATATACTTAATCTACTTATCGAAATGATACGCAGATTACGTACAATAGCTACTACGCATGCACAGTAGCTATTGTTCATTGAATTACGGCCGTCCATGGAAGACGGACATAGTTCTGGATCTACCCCATTGTTTGTTTTATGTCCGATTCATTGACAACATTTTCTTTTTGTGGGCTGGTTCAGTTTTGGAATTGGAATCCATTATACACAAATTAAACTCTTTGGATACAACCATTCAATTTACTATGGACCATAGTGCACACATGATTAGTTTTTTGGATATTTTAATAACGCAAACTGATACAGGCTTTGTGACCAATTTGTTTTGGAAACCCATAGACAAAAAAACATTACTGAGGGCTGACAGTTTCCACCCTGCAGCCACTCAAAAGCGGTTTGCCCTTTTCACAACTATTTCGGGCTACACATTAATAGGTATATCATCAGATGTCTCACAGCTTAAACTGGTCCTCGCAGAAATGGGCAATAGATTCCTTGAAAGAGGATAGAAACCTTCAGAGGTCAAATCAGCCACTGACAGATGTCTAACACTCGACCGGGATTCATTTGAAAAACAACAAAACAGTGCCATTAGTGATAGATTGGTCTTCTCCACCAAAAATTTGATAATGTCTAAGTTCCTAAAAGCAGCAATATACGAACATTGGCATATTATGAGCTCAGACCCAAGGATAGGCCATATGTTACAACAACCTCCTCTGTTTTGCTTTAAACGGGGTACCAACCTGAAAGACATACTTGTCAGGACTGATGTAATTGGGACACCCAAACGATCATGGTTGTCAGCACAAAAAGGTGTGTATAAGTGTGGGGGATGCAATAATTGCCCTTTTTTATTATTAGGGGACTGCTTCAAACATCCTATCATGGGTTTAACTATTAAGATAAATCACAGATTAACCTGTGACAGTAAATTTGTAGTTTACGCGATCATATGTCCATGTCCCAAAGTCTATATAGGGAAGACTAGCAGGCGCCTGAAAGAGCACTTAGCACTTCATCGATTATCAATTTAAAAAGTGTTCCAACCCCTTGATGCCAAAACCCCTCAGGTGGCGTGCCAATTTTTTTTATATAAACATACAATGCATGATTTGAAATGCATGCCCATTGCACACATTTCCCCACTTCGTAGGGGGGGCAATAGAGATCGTTATTGTTACAGAAGGAATCTAGATTAATTTATCTTTGTAAGTCTATGTCTTCCTTGGGACTTAGGGCCAGATTCAGAGCTCCGACCGCGTGTACGCAATCTACGTTGCAAGAAGTAACGTAGATTACGTTTCAAAATTACTGCGCATGCGCAGTAGCACTTTTCGCAGAACTCCGGCCTCAATTGCATTGCGGCCGGAGCTCTGAATCCGGCCCTTAATGAGGAATTCAGTCTGTCCCATTTCCTATAGATACCGATTAGTAACACTTCTTCAACAGTCTTTATTTAGTTCGCTAGCTGCTTTTAAATTACGGATTGAGGTGTATAATGGTGAGTGAATGTACTTCAATTGCTAACCAATCACATACATAATTATACAACACTTAGCCATCCTAATATTGTCACAAACCCGATTGGGGTGTCTTATGCGTCCTTTTGTTTTGGTGAGGTTGCTTAGTTACCCATATGTACACTGCTACTTCCACTGTATGTGGTTTGACCCGCAATGGTTTGATGTATGTCGGTGGAGATTTTCTCTATAATGATATACATTTTCTTCTTACATATCTATTTAATTTTACATGTTTTGTTCAGCAAGTGTGTCTGGTTATTCTCGCTATGCTAGATTACCACCGTGTGTGGTTTGTGCCGCAATGGACTGGCTTACGTTGGAGATTTTCTCTTGAACAATAAGGACTTTCTTCTTACATGTCTGTTCAGTTTTACATGTTTTAGCCAACAAGTGTGTCTGGTTATTGTCGTTATGCAAGATCACCGCCGTGTGCGGTATGTGCCGCAACGGACTGTTATACGTGGTGCAGATTTTTCTTGTAATTTTATAAATGTTATTTTGGTATGGCTGCTTAAATTTACAGACTTTGCACAACAGGAGTAACAAGATACATTGTTGGCCAGTTATACATTATGTGATGCAAGCGCTTACTGTGAGCTTGGAGTCGGGGAGGGGTGCTTAATTCTGCGTTCAGTGTTATAGTTCTGAAGATACATTTTGTAACAATAACGGTTATCTTTCTCTGGGGTTGTTCAGTGGCTTTATTATTGTTTTTCCGGTTGCTTAGTGACCGTAGTCTGCGTTGCCATTTCCGGTTCCTGCACATCGGATCGCAGGAACTCTGGTTTCACACAGGTGATTTAGTTTAGTTATTTATAGGTATATCACAGAGTGGCATATGATTTGTTCCAGTCAAACCCCTTGACGAAGCTTCACAAGCAGCACCAAAACGGCTGTTCGGGATGCCGATGGTTTTCTATGGATGATGCCATTTCTGGATTACAGCAAGGATATTGTGACAATTATTCGTTTATGGATGAGTATTAGACTTACAGTTTAAGTTGGGATTTTCATGTCTTTTGCTTCCCATGTTTGAACTTTATATTTCCATAACTTCTGGAGTTTGAACGGGATTTGGGCAGTATTTGTGCCCATTTAAAAGTAGTTGTGTGATTTGTTGGTAAAGCAAAGTTTGCTTTTCCCATCAAAAAAACCTAGGATTTCTGCTCTGGTGCATTGCAGTGGGTGTGATGCTTTTGTTTTGCCTGAGACATTTTGGAAACTCAGGTGTTGTCCAATCTGTCAGAGAATGTCTTTTTTGCTTGATGAGATAGCTAGGATGCAAGGCGAGATAGGCAGGTTGTCTGCATCTTTGATGCCACCATCAGAGAGTTCCCAGGAAACGTACTGGGTGGACTATGGTGAGGAATGCATGCAGGAAGGTTCCAGTTGTGCAAGGACACATTGCACAGCCTCTGCCCTTGCATAACTCCTATGCAGCACTTGGAGGCCTGGAGTGCACTTCAACAGGTAATGTAGCGCATGAGGTGTTGAGGGAA